>JARSSU010037979.1:0-107365 GCA_029619165.1 Eurosta solidaginis | reverse complement strand
AAAAACAAAGCGGCCGACTGCTAAAAATTTAAAGTAAATTGTATATAATTATAGGCATTACAATTTCTATTATACAGAAAGTAATGTTATTTAAGGATTTATATAAGTGTCCCCAGTGGCGGGTCATGTGAGGAGCTCAGAAGGGAGCTTACGCGAGATGCTCAGAAAGGAGCTTGGTGCCCATAAGGGGGCTGACTGCGACGTGCTCATAAAGGAGCCGGATGCCCAGTAGGGGGAACGCGCGACTGGTTGAAGTGCCGATGTAGCCAATCCATCCTTATACGATATCGTGCGTGTTTTCTACGGAAGAAATAATAATTCCAGCATATTACAAAATAAATTAGCTTGTATCTCTTAGTTTAGATAGGCGAGTATTGCATTACGTATAGTGGCAGAAAGTACATTCAAGACTGATACAGACAAGATAAGCGGAGAGGATTACTTTTAGCAAAGTTTCGACGACAAAGGGTAAATAAAAAGGAACGTGGTGTCTGAAAACCCTAGTAGGAACTGCAAAAATACAATCGGCTGAGAAGGTCAGCATAATCAATTGCTCCAATATGAGCTTATGGATGACCAATACCCTCCAGTAATTCTCCGGTTTTCCGGAGTGGGTAAGCTAATAAGAAGAAGTATATTTCTGTATGGTGGAAGGTGGAGACTTGAGTCCAGTTAGGGCCACGTAATGCGAAATATCAAAATTGCTTTTGAACTGACTCAAGACGCTTTATATGATTTTGATAAACAGGGCACCAAACGCATGAGCAATACTCGAGTATTGGACGGATCAGCGATGTGTGAAGAATCTTAGTGCGGTACGGATCACTCTTTAGCCCATCTTTTAACGAACCCAAGTACGTCCAACGCTTTGTTGGCAATAGATGAAATATGCATGTTGAAACTCAGTTTCGGATCAAAAAGAACACCTAGATCATTTACAATAGATATACGCTGCACATGAGTACCATCTATTACATACGGTTTCAAAACTGGTTTCACTCGGTGCAATGTCTTATGCTTACATTTAGAGCAATCTAAAGCTAGTAAATTTGTTGTGCACCAACAATGGAACGGGTCTAAGTCCGTCTGAAGAAGATCGAAGGATCTCAAATCGGTAGGACAGTAAGTGTAGCAAAGTTTTACATCGTCCGCATACATTATAATATGGGAATGTAATATTATATAGTTGCACGTCGTTTATGAATAGAGTAAAGAGCAACGGGGCTAGATGAGTTCCCAGAGGTACACTGGAGGAAAACTCCAAACGATTCCGAGAGATTGCACTTGAACAGGACTTTTTGGGCCCGGTTAGAAAGATAGCATTTCAGCCACATTAATAGGGTCAAACGGAAAGCCCAGTAAATCAAGCTCATGAATAAGTAACCATGGTTAACTGAATCGAATGCTTTGCTGAAATCAGTATAGACGACATCCGTTAGCTTGTTCGCTAAAAATCCTTCCATAACTAAAGAGGTAAATACTAGCAAGTTTGTAGTGGTTGAACTTTGACGAATGAAGCCGTGTTGGCATGGAGATAAAAGGGAAGAGCACTGAAGTTGACTGGTAACAATCTGTTCTAAAAACTTTAGGAGTAGCCGAAAGTTTAGCAATACCCCTGTAGTTCTCAACTTTTGACCTACTACCTTTTTATGAAGGGGTATAATAAAAGACTGTTTCCAAAGTGACGGTAATGACGCAGATCCCAGAGATAGCTCAAATAATTTTAAAGCTTTTTTACATCCAAAGGTACCCAGAAGTTTTCCGCTTTGAATTTACGATTTCAAAAAATTTAGCTTTCGAACAACTTAAATAATTTTTAGACAAAGCTGTTTAGGACGGTGAAAGTTAGAACGAGCTATTAGATATTTAGAGAAGTTTGCAGATGTTCCCGTTTTCTTGAATCTCTTATAAAGCCTAGATTTGATGTTATTAAGTCTGATAAGTTGCCTTGAAAACCAAGGCGGCTTATTCGAGCACAGGGTATAGCGAGTAGGAATACAGGTATAAAGAAGCCGTCAAGTGTACTGTAAAATATGGAGATTGCCGAATCGACATCAGTGCATGCATAGAGATCCGACCAATCATGGGAAGCCAACAGATCATTAAGCATAATGAAATTCGCTTTGTAGAAACATCTAGAACGGGGTCGATCCTGTACTTGAATTCTGCGGGGTAGACTGATATCAAGTGATATCTCAAGCGTAGGTGCAGAGGGTCTTCTGGAAGGGATAAAGGTGGAATTTGAGTAAGGGTAGTGCCCACCGAGCCATCCACAAATACTAAATCCAGCATTTTGTTTCTACTATTGGGAATGTTGTTAATCTGAAGAAGGGTGAGTCTAACAGGCAATTGAGAAAATCGTGTTGAGCAGTGGGAGTTAAAAAGTTTGAATGACTCATATTAACCCTGCTAACTGTTGGCAAGTTAAAATCACTAACAACAACAAGTCGGTTATTATCACCTAACTGCGAATGCAAATCGCAGATGGCCGAGCTGTGACTAGCATAAAACATCCATATCCGAACAAGGTGGAATGTACGAACAGCAAACAATTACGCTATAGGTACCGAATGAAAGCCTAACTGCTATGAATTCGATATGAGAGATATTGTCCAGCAAAGTCAACTCAGATGAGAGGTTAGAATCAACAGCAATAAGGACACCTCCCGCTCTAAAAAAGCGGGCACGCCGATAAACAGCTATTTATTTGAAAATACCTCAGAATTGAAATTATCAAGCTTTAGCCAGGTCTCCGTAAAGGTGACTACTTGTGCCGTAAAAGTGAAGCTATTAAGGAAAAAGTGGCGAGTTTGATGGTAGGACACGAACATTTTGGTAATTAATGATGAGATGGGACGAATCAATAATTACTTTTGTGTTGTTGTTTCTGTGTTATAGATACGTTGTATCTTGTAATTTTCAGTTTTTATTGTTGTATCTTACATCAATATTGTGTAGGCATTTTAGTTGTACAAAACTTTATTTTCCGATACCATCTACAATATATCTCTATCTTCTTCTCTTTACAGGTTACTTCTCTCTGCTCAATGACAAGGGTATGCCTACAGCAACTCTCTACACATCGCTGATACAGCTGGTGCGTGAGCGTGTGTATAAATTTGTTTCAGTTGACAATATGCCCGCCTTCACAGAATCTCAACCCAACGTAAATAACCCACCCGTAGAGGGATGCATACCAATATACAATCAACAACCACCACCACCAACCAACAATCGACCACAATATGTAAAGACTACAGCGCGAGGTGGACAAGTATTTCGATGCTTGCCGTCTTCGAAGATGGCAAACAAGATCATGCGACCGTCGGCTGCGCCGGAGGCGTAACAGCCAAAGCGAGCAACAATCATGGACGTGAGAAGGAAAAAGGGCGCTATGCTCAGCTGTTAAACGAGAATCGACAAGTGCTTTACGTCTCACTCTCCACGAAGGGTAAATATTATGAAATTGAACGAGGCATACCACAAATTCTGCAAAAACTGGGCGGTATTGGCAATGATGCTAACAAAAAAGTGAATCCCGATTGTGTGCATCGCATAACAGCACTGGTAACACCACAACGTGAATTGCCGCTCACGCTGCGCTACATTTCTGGACCGCATGGCTGCAATAGCGCAATACCAGAAAATGTTTGCTTAACGCACATAACTACCGAAAATGTGGTAATCGCTTGCCCAATTGAAGATGTTGAGGTGCAAAGTCCACTACATTTACGCAAGCTGCATTTATCCAAAGAGATGAATTTACTAAAGAGCTCATTAGGTTTTGAAAGCGAACAACGTATGCTAGCCAATCCCAATGTGCAAAATATACTGAAATTTTGTCAATTCAATTGTGATCAGTTTTGAAAATGGTTGAGGTGGAAGTGTTGCATCGTCCCGAGCGTTCAGGTTCGAAAAGTCGTGGTGAAGGCTTGAAAATACTTAAGCCGCTACATTTGCCAAAGTTGCTGAGACGTGAAAAGACCACAATATCAGCGCATGAGAAGGAGGATTCAATTATATTTTTAAGTAAATCAGATCTCGCCAATTTGGAGGCGAAGGAAACGGCGTCGCAAACTGCTTTGGAGAGCGCACCTGGTAGCGGCAACCGCATTACAGAAAAAATGACAGTTTTTCAAACGACCAAGAAGAAATGGTTTCGCAAGCAAGATAAGCACGCCGCACACACTATGACCTCCTACGAACTGGATATGCAAGCGAAACGCATGAGCATGGAACGCTATTCGGATATGTCGAAACTGTTGCAAGAACGTTTTGGCGACAAACCCAACGCACAAGCGCAAGATGCACATAAATCTGTGTCCGAGCCTAGCGGTGGCGCATCGGACATTGGCTGTTCAGATATGGAAACAACAACGCTCGCTACAATCGACGAGAAGCTGAAAAGATTGAGACCAAAGGCAAGATAATGATAACAAAATCCATGTCGCTGCAAGACATCGAACTCATAAGCGGCGGTGGCGCCTCACGTAAACCTGACCTTCTACCCGCGGACACCATTTCTGAAGCGGGCACAGATTTGGAAGATCTTGAAAATCAAGATCCCGTACCACAATCATTTATCACAGAAAAACTCTACAATGAATTTCATGTAAAAACAAGACAGTACAGTAAATCCTCATCAAGTTTACATCAGCTTTTGAATTTTTCGCGTCCACAAAAATTGCAGCTACATGACAATAAACGTTCAATGGCGCAGCTCAAGCACCAAAATGTGGTAAATAGCGTGCCCGCAAGGCCAAACATCGACAGACGACTCGATTTCAATATTGGCGAGCCGGTAACGGGTAGACGCGCCGCGGGTGGCCTATCGTTGCTCGCAGGTAGCGCCAGTTTTGGCATTGCAACAAACCACAACTACAACAACTCGGCGCTTACAACACCGCTCACTCCCACCAGCTTAATCGACGATTTACCATACTCAAGCGTGCGCGATTCGTTAGTGCTCTCAAGTGACGAATCAGCAGCCGATAATCCAGCGGGTAATATATGTCAAGCGCTCAATCTCATCGATTACAACAAAGAGAATATCTACGCAGAAATATGTCATGACAATATTAGTTGCAATGCAGCATCATCATCGGCCAACTCGTCATGCACTACAACAACGGCAGCTGGCACTGTCGTTTCGGCTATGGGTGGCATACGGTCATCGATAACACGTGACAATTTCTCCGCTGAAACACATTCCACGCATATCTCTGATGATTATGGCGATTATGCATCGCTCACCTACGTACCAATTGAACGTCCTGCGCAAGCATTGGCTGCTGAGCATACTGCAGCTGTTGTTGCGCTCACGAAATCGGTAAGCGGTCATACGATCGCGAACTCAACAGGTTTAGCAGCAATAAGTCGCGTACAAATCAATTGCAACTCTGTCAGCCCTGTAAGTTATCATACTGTTTACTTAGGCGATGAGCCGCTGAATAGCAGTGGTAAGCAGCACGAGCGTGCAGGCAGACGCACGAAAGAGGTGCGCAAAAGTCGTGAGCATGTAACGACGGTGGCTTTGGAGGGCAACTCTTTGGGATATGAGGCAAGCAATGGTACTGGTGGTAGTGGCGGTAGCGGTATTAGTGCTGCGGCTGCGCATTTCGCCAATGAGATCGAAGAAATAGCCGACAATATATATAATACATTAAAATGATGACTAATGTGATTTAGCTGGAAATTGGGTGCAACAGTATTTAGTATAATGAGCTATTAATAATGAGTTCTATTAAAAGGTCAGCGCGTCATCGTGTAACGATTTGAGCTGAGAAAAAGTCAACAGAATAATAAAGCACTAGATTAAGTTGTTAAGCTTTTGTAATTGTATTAATACATGTACTTTGTTGAACAGGGGCCTTATGTTATAATTAAGTGGTGCATTCGGGAGCTTCGGTAAACTATTCGGTATTCACCGATAAGTCGTGTGAGCGTAGCGACAGTGATTTAGTAAAGCAAGCAGTCAATCAGTTTTAGCTATTACTTCAAGGAGCGAAATTTCCATGCGTTAATTCTATGCTCAAACATTCTCCATGTCAACACATACTACGAAATAGTTGCGCTTGTATTCGAAGCTCTCCCGGGGTTTTGCACCACTGTTGTAATTCAATTCAGAAAAAAAAATGCACTCAATGCAAATTTCCTTCGAAATATATTTCATAATGAGGCTCCGGTTCCAAAGAAGAAACAGAAATGTGATGTAAAAGTTTTTATGATTCATATTAGTTAAGGTGCGTTTATTTTATTTATTTTTTTTTCAAGAATAGGTAACATACCTATCTATACTAATTAACATTACAGCGATGAATGTATAAAATATAATTTTAATTGCAACTTTAGTATAAGGCCCACTGTTCAAATTTGTATTTATTTGAATTATGTTGTTTGGTCTCATCATAAGCACATAATAAGTACTCTGTGACAGTGGATTAAGACTTTCACGAAAGTAGTGAAAATGCGCTATTAGTTTTCGAAATATCAAAATAGTATACTAGATTTAGTGAACAAAATTCAAATTAAAATATCATTATTTCATTTTCTAATAAAATTTTTTTTGTTCATGCAATTACTGTTAAAGCAAAAAAAAATGTATCTATTTTTCTCCGACGCGTTCCACACGTTACTGCGTCTTCTTCAGGGATACTATATATTAATTCAAACAATTAGTCTTAAGAGGTAACTCGAAACGAATTTGCGTCTTGTGTTTACCAATTCAAAATGGCCTATGACATTGTAATGATTTTCCATCAATCCTTGTTAAGTTTAGTTATACGACAATAACACAAAAGTTAAAATAAGATTATTTCCTCACAAGAAACAAAGCGTCTAATGGCCCTACTGGGTCCTACCAAAGGTGACATCTCTCTCTTATTTTACATACTTGGAATGGTTCCTTTGAGAATAATCTCTGGGTTGAAACAACTTCCAACAGTCGCGTGACAGCACAGTCGCTGTGTTTTTATTTGCCGTCGCCACCGTGCGTAAGACTGGCATAGAATATTTCTCTCTCACATGCTGATTGTCTGCGCTCATGCTTTTGTAGAATTTATCTTAGCGTAACTGTAGAGCTTATATAAATTCGTTCGCCGAGAGAGGTCGTTTTATTTACAAATACAGTTGCCTTATCAGTCCACAGTAACATTTGGACTATCGAGTGGAAGATCACCTTAAAGCGACTGCGGTTTCAAAGCGGCCTATCTCAGAAAACTTTTGAAAAACGCCCTGCTTAAAAATTTTATCTCATTAATTTCAGAAATACATTTTCTTAGCATAAATCCAATACTTTTACGTTGCAGATAGAGAAAAAATTAGCGTTCCTCAACCGAACTTTAAGATGGGTGTTTTTGAAAAAAAATCAGAAATATCGAAAAAAAATTCATAAAAAATCGATGCATTTGTTGATGACAGCTCAACATTTTTTTTGATTACAAATCGACAACTCTTCGATATATCATCGATACTTCTTCGATAACAAATCGATACATTTTTTTTACTCAATATTTCGATAAGAAGTCGTGAATATTCGATAACAAAAAAGGGAAAACGGACTAATCAGCTACGTTCTCGTAAGAAAAAAAAATGCAAACCTATTCCGATGCATATGAGATGGATGCTGGCAAAATGGTGCCTAAAACTATGCAAGCGCACTCATCAAATTGTCATTGTTTTTAGAGAAACAAGATTAAGTTTGCACGGCAATCACAATTAATTATTTTATTTTTGTTTTACTGCGATACAATTTACATACCATTCAAATAATTTAAAACTTGGTAACTTAAGTTAAAGGTAGAAAAAAATTAAGTAGAGAACAATCTTTGCTACAAATATTGTGCTTGTAGTTTCTTTAAAGTATTACGTAAATTAGTATATTAATAAATTTTATAATTTTTATTGTGAATAAGCCTCAAGCTAAGCGAAATCTATACAATATGTAGAAGAAGATGCAGTGGCAATGCAAAACACAACAAAAAAATAAGTCTTACGGCAAATGATGCGCTAGTAAAATTATATAAAATTCATATGTATATAGTAAATACTTAGCTCTGTACAAGTATGAAATGTTTATAAAACAACCACTTAAAAATAATACAATTTTTTTTTGCTTATGTATAAGTTTGTAAATTACGTCAAAGGCAGACGAAGAATAGTAGAAATGACAACTCAACAAGTAATATTATACAAAAAAAACAAAAAAACAGAATAATTAAGTAAAAAACCAGTAATAAAAACAATGTAAGTTGCAATATTTTTACAAATATATTAATATATATTTTTTTAAATTAATTTACTAAGACAAAAAAAATGCACATAAAATTAGACTGAAATTAATTTTGTCATGCATTTTAATGTAGAAATGGTAAAACGTGAAAAAGTCATTTTTTTTTATAGTTTAGTTGAATACATTTTTTTTATACTCTATGTTTTAATGCTTTACTTCCTAGAACTACATAAGACAAATATCTTAAACTTGCGCAAGCGCAATTTAAACACTAAAACAGGTCCGTTTTCAACGTCTCTGGTCAAGTTAGAATTTAACTGTGAGCTTCATTTCACACAGGGTATCAGACTAATAATTAAATCGTTAACTGGGAATATTTTGTAGAACAAATCTATTGTGCATTCATAAAAACCAGCAAAACAGCTGATTTTTGTTACTTACTTTGTTTTTTCCTTGTACTTAACCGACAGTTGATGCTTCAGTTATAAATGAGAATTTCAATAACTTATAGCTAAGACATTAACAGAAGATGCTGAAAACAGGCTTTAATAGACTGAACGTCAGATGGTATATAGGAAATGAGAAGCCTAAAAATATGCAACAAATTTTTTTCGGATAAAATTGAAACAAATATCGAATAAACAATTTTTTTTCTTTATTTAATTATAGTGAAGCTTCTCATTACGGACACTCCTGTAAACTCCATACAAATATCATCCCAATAAACGGGCACTCTAAAATTTTACATTTCATAAAAAATTTAGC
The DNA here is from genome assembly GCA_029619165.1 of Eurosta solidaginis. Lineage (NCBI taxonomy): Eukaryota > Metazoa > Arthropoda > Insecta > Diptera > Tephritidae > Eurosta > Eurosta solidaginis. Next base: position 98,370 of record JARSSU010037979.1, on the reverse strand, counting down.
AGTAATTACCACTCTTCAAATAACGTGGGCAAATCAAATATCGACCATATCGGACATCCACGTCGGTGGCATTACGCTACCAACTGCCCTACATCCAAAACGTATAGGTGTGATGTTCGATCAGGACCTAAAGTACAGAGCCGTAAAAAAAACTCCCCCAAAATCTCTTGCCAGCAGCACTTGGGGCAAAAGCAAAGAAAAGCTCGTAACCACTTATAAAGCAATTGCTTGGCCGCTTATATGCTATGCGCCCCCCATATGATCGCGGAGACTAGAAGGAAATCATTGGAGAGCTGCAGGTCTGTCAAAACACCGCGTTCAGAACTGCGACGGGATGTCTTCTTATGTCTCCTTCCGAACATCATCTGCATAGGGAGGCGAGAGTACTTCGCATAAAGCAAAGACATGACGAATGCTAAACAAACAGCTTCTGCTGAATACCCAGATGTCCAAGTACATCTGTATGAAGAGACCCCGTATCCCAGGAATTTAAGAACTCATCTCCGTTAGCACTATAAAGAAACACTGCACTTGAGAAGTGAGCCATATGAAGAAAAGAGAGTTCAAAAGCCCTCAGAGACGTCCATAAATTACTATGTATACCAACAATTGTCCGGCAAACCCCATTATCAAAGACAAATACCTTGAACTCGTATTTGAGTAAAGCAAACTCTCCAAACACGCCTCACTCTAGCTCAACTACGATCTGCACCCTAGTTCCAACATTCGCCAATGCCAAAAATACATCGCTAAAAATATCTTAAAGAGTAACAAGTGCGCAGAAAAGCATGTAACATTTAGTAGCATATGATTACAAAGAATGACAGCCTAACTCTAGTACTTTTACATGGGACCCAGACGGCTATTCCTATGACTACATGGCTTTAGCGTTAGAATTGGTGGGCTGGATACTGTAATAGGCTTAACTCTTACTTATCTAGAATCAACCCCGACATTCCCGTTGCATGGGCTGCTTGTAACGTGGCCCCACATGACAACAACCAACCTTTCAATTGAAATGTGGAATCGACGCATCTAATATACTTATCTCTTTCGTGCAACCATGTTGAAACGGCAAGTTTCCTCGGAATACCGTTAGAGCATATTGATAACAATTTGTGAGTGATCGCATATATTGGATGGGGCGAAGCGCTACCACAACAGCGACGGCGAATGCCCGAATATGAGAAATTTCACTGTATACACTAAAAAAAGAAAATTGCACCCCCTTGCAGGAATATGTGAATCGTTCTATGTAGGTACGAAATTATTTCACTCGCTTCAGTAATTTTTACTACTGAATAAATAATTTTTGGTTTTGGAAACTTTGTTAAATGAAATCGTATGCTTAATTGTATAAAAAACAAACAATTTTTATAAAAACAAATAATATGTATATATGTAAATAACGTATTATTATGTATCAGAATGTACAAGTATTAAGTCAATTGGGTTTAAATATATAATTTGATTATATTTAAGTTTTATGTATTATTAGTATTGTATTATTTTAGTTTTACTAATTTGCTTTTATTTATAACACAAAAGGCAACAAATGAAATACAAAATTTAAAGATACAAATTTAATAAAAAAATATTTTCTGTTTTATTGTTTTGTTTGGAAATTTTGTTATTTTTTTATTTGTGGGAAACAAACATTTTTTTTAAATTGCACACAAAAAAAAATTGTGCTATCAAAACCACTGTTATGTATGATAACCAAAATAATGTGAATTTCATTCGCAAAAAGTGCTGTTATAAAAATAAAATTTAAATTATAACAGTAATAAGTAAAAAAAAATTGGATGTTGCTTCCGTCGCAACTTGCACCCAGAATATTTGGTGTAAAAGGCGGATCACGCAACCACCACATCACTGTGGCTTGCTGTTCACATCCACCATTACTCCATACAACGAACAATAGCGTCCACTCCAAATAAGGAAGCATTGACGTCCTCACAGTCAATGTGTGACTTTGATCACACTAAACCACCTACCGTTTAAGTAGTACTCCAACCGGGACTAATGTCAATTTTCGAGTATGTTTGCTGGTACGAAGCTTGAAGAGACCCTATATCCAATTCGAGGCACGGTTGAAGAGATCTAGTCTCCGTATCTAGGATGTTACACCTATGGAGGTAAATCTGTATTGCTCTACCGTTGTTATTATTTGCATAGTTGGAGAATCCTTGCCTCCAAGCCAATCCTTAGACTATTTGTTTCCATTCCGCGATTTGCTTCTGCTTCTGTTTTGCCACCGCAATTGTCGCATATGGAACAGCCGTGCCCGGTTAGGGTCAGCTGCTTGTTTATTTCACGTGAGCCGGAGCGTGTCTTTTCCTTTTTGAACATCATTGCCGCTTCATTTGCTGGTATGTGGATTGGACACAACCCTGCTATACTGTACAATTACACCAAATTGTGCAAAGATTGCACTACGAGTATTTTGGTGCTAAATTTAAATGTTAATGCGAACCCTACATTAAAGTACGATTTTTTATGTTCTTTTGTGAACACTCAAACTACTGAAGATATTTCAGTTTTTAGTTCCACCTTTAAACCATTATTTTCACGGATACATAACTCTTCCTAAATAACATTCTTAAAGCAATTTATAATTTTATAATATCAATACTCACTACCCAATTGACATCCGGACACTTAGTTATTTAAATCAAGTATGCATTTTTTAAGTAATAAATGTCTATGAAATGAATGAATCAAACATACGCAAACATAAAAATATAGACAAATAAATACACAGAGAGGCTGGTACGCAGAGAGAGGAGAAAAATGTGTGGAACTCCGTTCGAGCGGGCTTTTGACTATAATATAGCCAATAAAAACTTCAGGTAAGATATACGAAAATTAACGAAGTTATACAAACATTTTATGTATAATCATCTATGCCAACGTTGTTTTCCTCCAACACCCGATACTATCTTCAAATTTTCCAATCCCGAGCTTATCGAAAATTTATTTTTAAAATATATCGGAATCACCCATCATTAACTGTTCAGGCGCTACGAGGGTTTATCGACAACTACTGTCGTATATACCTCTTAAACCAAGTAAAATTTCGAAAAAAAAACTCTTCTGCAGTATCTAGGTACCTACTTATGGAATAATCCACAATTTCATTCAAGGTTCGTAACATTAATGGTTCAGGCGCTAGGAGGGTATGTCGATTTTTCGATAACTTCTGTACCTTCGTGTATAAGTCTTGAAACAACCCAAATCACAAAGTGTTTGTTTTTGCAATACCTAGGCATTCTCTTGAAGATTAATCCACAACTTGATATAAAGTTCCATCATTAAACCTTCAAGGAAAAATTTCGAGCTTTGTACGCAAACAACACAGCTCCTAAATTGCTATATATCTCTTGAAGAAAGCGAGATTTTCCAAATTTTTTTAATGCATTATACTGCTACCTAACTGGAGATTAAGACATAATTTGGTATAAAGTTCCATCATTAACTCTTCAAGGCAAAAATGATAGTTTTTCGGTACACAAATAACCGAGCACACAAATTGCACTACACCTCATGAACCAAGAAAGATTTTCTTATATATTTTTTGTGTTCCATGTAGCCACTTATTCGTAGATAAATACACAATTTGATTCAACGTTCTAACATTAACGGTTTAATTTCTACGTGCGATTTATCGGTTGATTTATCAGTGCTGGCTATTAACTGACTTTTGTGTATATCTTTTGAACGAAGCAAAATTTCACAAATTTTTGCATTGCGTCTTGTGCCTAGCTCTTCTAGATTGAGGCACAACATGATTCAAGGTTTTATCGTTAACAGTTAAGGCACTAAGTGCATTAATCGGGTTTTTCGATTAATACTCTCCATTTCTGAATATATCTTGAATGACAAAGTTTTTGTTTTTGCAGTATGTAGGTACTCACCTGTAGATTAATCCGCAATATGACATAATCTTCTATCATTAACCCTTCAATGAAAAATAGTAATTTATCGGTACACAAATGACCCAGCACCTAAATTGCCCAATACCTCTTGAACCCAGGACGATTTTTTTAAACTTTTTTTGTATTATATAGCAAAATACCTCTAGATTAATCCACAATTTGATATAAAGTTCTATCGTTAACCCTTCAAGGCAAAAATGCTAGTTTTTCGGTACACAAATGACCCAGCACACAAATTGCACTACATCTCTCGAACCAAGCAAGATTTTCTTAAATTTTTTTTTGTGTTCCATGTAGCCACTTACTCGTAGATATATACACAAGTTGATTCAACGTTCTAAAGTTAAGAGTTCAATTTATACGAGCGATTTATCGGTTGATTGATCAGTGCTGGGTATTAACTGACTTTTGTGTATATCTCTTGAACTAAGCAAAATTTCAAACATTTTTTTGTTGCATAATATAGCTCCTGCTTGTAGCTTTATCCACAACATGTTTCAAGTTTCTATCGTTAACGGTTAAGGCACTAAGTGCATTAATCGGTTTTTCGATTAATACTGTCCATTTCTTAACCAAGCCAAATTACAAAGTTTTTGTTTTTGCAATACATAGGTACCTACCTTAGGCTTAGTTCATGCGATATACACGAATTGACTATATTTATCGAAAAAACGCTTAACCCACGTAGCGGCTTAACCGTTAATAATGGAACCTTGATCCAAATTGTGGATTAACCTACTGGTGAGTAGATACACGTTACAAAAGCAAAAACTTTGTTATTTGGCTTGGTTCAAGAAATGGACAGTGATAATCGAAAAAACCGATTATTGCACTTAGTGCCTTAACCGTTAATGATAGAAACTTGAAACATGTTGTGGATAAAACTACAAGTAGGAGATACATTGTGCAACAAAAAAAGTTTGAAATTGTGCTCGGCTCAGGAGATATACACAAAAAGCAGTAAAGAGTCACCACTGATCGATCAACCGATAAATCGCACGTAGAAATTTAACCGTTAACGGAAGAACGTTGAATCAAATTTTGTATTTATCTAATAATAAGTGGCTACATGGGACAAAAAAAGAATTTAGAAAATCTTGCTTGGTTCAAGAGATAAAGGGCAATTTGTGTGCTGGGTCATTTGTGTACCGAAAAACTATAATTTTTGCCTTGAGGGGTTAACGATGGAGCTTTATGTCAAATTGTGGATTCATCTACGGTTAAGTAGCTATGTAATGTAGTAAAAAAAATTTGAAAATCTTGCTTTGTTCAAGAGATATGGGATAATTAAGTGCCGGGTCATTTGTGTACCGGAAAATTCCCACTTTTGCCATGAAGGATTAATGATGAAACTTTATATCAAACTAGGTTATATAGCCACCTTCCTGTAGATTGATACTCAATTTGATTCAGCGTTCCATCCTTAACGGTTCAATTTCTACGTGCGATTTATCGGGTGATCGATCAGTGCTGACTCTTAACTGCTTTTTGTGTATATCTCTTAAACTAAGCAAAATTTCAAACTTTTTTTGTTGCATAATGTAGCTCCAACTTGTAGCTTTGTGCACAACATGTTTCAAGCTTCCATCATCAACGGTTATGGCGTTAAGCGCATTGATCGGTTTTTTCGATTATTACTGTCCATTTCTTGAACCAAGCCAAATTACAAAGTTTTGGTTTTTGCAATATATAGATACCTAGCCGTATTAGGCTTGGTTCAAGCGATATACACGAATTGACAGTAGTTATCGATAAAAGGCTTAATCCACGTAGCGGCTTGACCGTTAATGATGGAATCTTGATTCAAATTGTGGCTTAACCCACTAGTGAGTAGATATATGTTGCAAAAACAAAAACTTTCTTATTTGGCTTGGTTCAAGAAATTGACAGTAATAAATTAACTAAACCAACTATTTCACAAGCCTGGGCTTTTAAGGGTTCGATGTAGACATTCACTAATAATATGCTCGAGAATATTTTCTATATAATCCAACATACAAATTGGCCTGTATGAATATGGCTGGACGGGCATCGTGCCAGGTCTCAGCAAAAGAGCCATTCTTTGACGTTTCCATGAGCGGGGTGAGACGCCTTCTTGGATACAGGCGTTTAAGAGGTTTGTGAATACTGATGTTCTGGACTTTATCGCGGATTAAAGTGCTAGCTCAAGCGAACCTAAAATAACACTGGCACCCCTCTGTCTCCGTAAAATAATGGTTTCCTCTATTATCTGCTTTTGAAAGGAAAAGTGATTCTAATTTCGCAAAATTGTCTGCAAAGTCTTTTTTCCAATTACAAAAGTTTAAATTGAATATTGTAACGAATTCTGGGGATTTCTGATAATTATGCACCTTCCGCCAACGTTCGAATAGCTGAACCATTGAATAAATAACTCCAATATTCAGTATTGCAAAATGGTCTTTATTTAGACTACTTTGGCAGTAGTGCTTCACAATAACAATTATACTACACTAATAGCGTGCTTAAATCAATTAGTTATGCCTCAACTTGCGCTGTTTTTATACTCTCTGTTGCCTCATTCGCATATTTCTCCTAAAGTCTAGACGTTTCACCTTCTACAATAGTTGTATCTTCTGCTTGGTAATTTAGTTATATGCATGTGTATGTGTGAGTAACAACACTTAGCTGATGACAACATGTATGTATGTGAGATATCTCTTCACTTATGTGTGTGTGTGGTTATGTGTGTACCTGTACATAAATTTGGGTGATTGCTGTATTTGTTGTTGTGATTATTTACTAACAGCATAGTGATGCTAATATTCGCCACAGTATATTATTATTGGCAAGCATTCCGAGTGTATTTCTGCCATGAAAAGCTCTCAGTAAAAACTCATCTGCCTTGCAGATACCGTTCGGAGTCGACATAAAACAAGTAGGTCCCATCCCGCCAATTTGTAGGAAAAAAAAGGAGCACGACGTAAATTGGAAGAGAAGCTCTGCTTAGATCTGTTCGGAGGTTATCGCGCCTTACATATCTTAATATATAAAAAACAAGTGTCACAACATTTTCGGCCGCGACGGACTCCTAAACTACTGAACCGATTTTGAATTTGTTTTGCATCCCGTGTGTAGTTTGATCTAACTTGAGACATAGGATAGGTTATATCTCAGTTTATAGTCGCAATATTATTTTATTGCAAATTTTTTTTATTTGTTTATACGTAATAATAAAATGTTACGTATACGCAGTGGTGCACCTCTTTTCAGTTGGTATGGATATGTTTGTGCACGTGCTTATTTATCTTTACATACATATAATATATATATATAGCACATCACCAGGGCCGGCGAGAGGGGGCCCGGGGTTTCTGAGGGGGCCCGCGATTTGAGGTACTAAGACATTTTTTTTAATTCAGGAGAGTCTTTAGTTGTTCTATGTGCAATTTTTAAGCCGAATTTCAAAAGCAACGAATATCTGCATTTCGTTTTAATATTATAGTGAAGTGTGAAAAATAAAAATCTATATATATTAAACTGACTCGAAGTGGGAGTGGGACTGGGACTGGAATAAAATACATACCACCCTCTGGGACAGGCAATAAGGGATGCAGAAGAATGAGAAGGAATTGAGAGAAGATAAAAGAGAGAAGGAGAATGAGAAAGAGATAGAATGAGACGAAGATGGAGATAGATGAAGCGAAAAAGACGGAGGGAGGAGTGAATAAAAGGATTAGGAAAATGTGAAGAGGGGGGAGAGCAGAGTCAGACGGAAAAAGCTTATTAAAATGTATGCAGATAGGCCAAATTTAGGGCAGGACAACGTCTGCCGGGTCTTCTAGTATATATATATATATTTATATTAAATTAATATAAATGCTTGCCCACAAATAAATATTTATTTTCTTCTTGCAATAACAACTTTCAGATGTCTAAAAAGAAGTTAATACTGGAGCAAGAGAACTTTTCGTATGACGTGTATATAAATGTGGACCTAGAGATGGGTATTTGTTTATGTAGTAGTAAAAGTGGAACATCATATCAAAAGCACCGAAAACTGCAACAAATAAGGACATCCAACAATAAACTATGTGAAACGTTATTAATTACTTAGTTAAATAATAAAGAAAACTTAAAATTGAGTGAAAAAAATGGAGATTTTATAATAATGTTCTAAAAGATCGCATATGTTTATTTTGATGATGATAAAAACAAAAAAAGTTTAAATAAATACAAATTTGTTTAAATGTAAATAAACATTTATACAAAGTGTGAAGGCAGCTATTTTCCACTTTTCCAATAAAATGCAATTAATGACTAGATATAAATAAAAAAATTATGTATGAATGCAGCAATGGTGTTGAACGTGTCAAATATATTGACAGCCTATAAAAAAAAACAGTTAGGAAACAAAAAATTTTACGAAAATGTTTTAAAAGCAATTAGTCAGAAGCATGCTTGCATGATAAACAATTTATACGAAAATAGCATTAAAATTTTATTGTGAATATTTAAAATAAACTACAAATAAATTTTGGTGTATTTACATATGTATAAAATTGAAAAGTGATATAACTGCTAATATTAAATAATTAATTATTTACAAAATGTAAATAATCACATATGTACGTTGCGTAGAAATTTTGTGTTAGAATACACAAAAAAAAACAATTCAAGAAAACTTGAAAAATAGCTATTAAAATAAGGAAAAATGGTATATCATATCTCCTCATAGAAATTCTGAACTTAGGGCCAGATTATGTATGATGCCGTGACACTTTGCCTCGCTGCCACTCACATTCAAAGTCACTGCTATATAATACCAAAAATTTCATAAATACATTCATTCATATTTGTTTATAGGATATGGATAACAAGTGAAAGCTGTTGATGAGTGCTTTAGTAGTGGGTAATTTTCATTCCCCTGGGTGACTAGAGATATAGGCCAAAACGTGGACCCGGATACACCTAGAATGTGTTTTTACATTATGGGTATCAAATTGAAGTTGTTGATGTGTGCTTTAGTACAGAGTAAGTTTTACACCCCTGGGTGACTAGGGTCTCGAGATATGGGCCAAAACATGGAACCGGATACCCCTAGAATGTGTGTGTATTATGGATATCAAATGAGATATGTTGCTGAGAGCTTTAAAGTAATTTTCATTCTGATATTCGATTTAGTCGCATCAACCTGCCAAAACGGATAAATATGCATTCGAAGCCGAAATAAAGACATGAATTAATAATACCCACATACATATTTACATACGTCCTATCCGATTTGCCTGAAATTTGTTATATAAATTTGCCTATATTAGTATTTACGATGCTTTTTTTCCGGGAAGTAGATCAGAGACGAACTGGGACTGGGATTAGGACTAGGACTGGGACTGGAACTGAGACTGAGACTCGGAGTGGGACTGGGACTGAGACTCGGAATAGGACTGGAACAAAATACATACCACCAACTGGGACTGGCAATAAGATATGAAGAAGAATGAGAAAAACTTGAGAGAAGAGAAAAGAGAGAAAGAGACTTAGAAAGAGATAGAATGAGACGAAGATGGAGATAGATGAATCGAGAAATACGGAGGGAGGAGTGAATACAAATATTAGGAAAAAGTGTAGACGGGCCGGGGGCAGAGTTAGACGGAAAAAGCTTAATAAAATGTATGCAGATAGACCAAATTTAGGGCAGAACAACGTCTGCCGGGTCTGCTAGTTTTTCTATATTAAAGAAATTTTGGTTTCACGCGAGCAAGTATGACTCGGTGCGTTAAACATAATTAGTCCCTAAATCTAGAAAAGTAATTTTCGTAGAAATTTTAACTATTTTTTGTCCCTAGGTTATAGGAATAACTTCGTAAAAATTATAGCAAATATATTAAAAATTTAATTGTGTATTTCTTGAAGGGCTTTTGAAAAAATTCGATTAACTCGATTAATCGAGGATGCGATTATACAATTTTAGATCTTTCTACGTCAATTAATTGAATTTCACTATTCGAATAGTTGATTTATTTAAATTATTCGAATAATGTCGACTCAACGATTATTCGATTTTCAAATTCGAACTGCGATTTTATATGAAGTTTTAAAAAAAATTGCATATACCCCATGTATGAATCTTTGTTAATTTGAACGACTAAATTGAAATCTTGGAGTGATATAAATCAAGAAGAATTTTAAAAACTTCCCGATTCCGTTGAAAAAAACATAAGATGGCATACAAACCTTTCGGGGCAAAAACATAACTGTGGCGAATATTAGGATTTCGATACATCACTATATTGCTAGCAAATAAATGGACATATGTACATGTAAACATCAAAAGAAGCAGATACACATACACGTAAACAATGAAGGTAAAAGCTAAGAGAATATTTTAAAAACATACATGTAGTCAGCAGCTTAGAGCGAAGAAGAAAAAGAAACGGTTACACATCATGTAATCACCTAAGAGCAGAAGTTATTACTCACACGTACACACGCATGTAACTAGAAGACAAACGTGAATACCAAATACATAAAGGGGAAATCAATAAGCAGCTGTTCGAGAAGGCTGTTCGCACAAAGTCTGGACCCTTGGAGAATAGGCGAACGATGCAACTGAGAGTATGAAAACGGTGCAAGCTGAGGAATAAGGAATCAGTTTGATTTTAACAGGCTGTAGGTAAAGTACGCGAGTAATTTGATTGTAAAGTACTACTGCCAAAGTAGTGTTGCCATTTTGCTATACTGAATATTTGAGTTATTTGTCGAATATATGTTCAGCGATTGGAACTGTAACAGAAGCTGCAGAATAATCAAGAATTCCTGAAATTCGTTAGAATATTATGGTAATAATGTAAAAAAATGATAAAAAACTTGACATTCCTTACAATTTTTGGGAACTTATTTGTGGTCGTCGACGCAGAGCCTTTAGTTTTAGAAATGAAAGAGAAGTCCGCACTTTTACAACGTATCATATCTGAGCGTTTCACAATGAAAAATATGCTCCAAATCGACGGAGATGTGTTTAGTGATAATGGGCTAGCATGACAGCTTTTATCACCGATATCTCGAAAAAGTTGTATGAAGCTCAAGAAAATGTTTCTTAAATTTTTCCCATCTTGGATCTATGAATACGTGAGCAAAGTATTTGTATGCAATTTTGATATAACACATGGTATAAAACTTTAATACACTAAAATAACTGCAAAAATGTAGGCTCTTTTTACGAATACGTATTTGAGTGACAAAAAATTAAGCGCCCGGGGAGTGGCAGTTTGAGCAGCCTGTAACATACTACCAATGCCTTTTGTTCCATAGGCATGTCAACGCTAGTTTCGTGAATACTTTATGCTTATTTCTCGATAATTATGAGGATATTACGAACTTTTCTAATCGATCCTAGCGTAACCGGCAGACGTTGTCCTCCCCTACTACTATATTTACTACTTTTTCTACAACTTCTCCTTTTTTCCTTTATATACCCACTCCACAAATCCATCTCTTACTCCAACTTCTACGCCTTCTACCTCTCCCACCTCAATTACCTTAAAAGTTGAAATGATTTCTTTCTCACCTATTCCCTTTGCCTTAACCACTCCCTCTCCTACTCCAACTTCAATTAACACTACTAGTCCTCAAAATTAAAACGAAATGGCCGAAGTGATCCTCAAATAATACCAGCATAATACTGAATAAATCCCCAAGATCATCACGAAATGACAAGAAGTTGACCCCGAAAATGTCTCAAAACGAGAAATAGCCCCAAAATGAGCTCAAAATAGTTTCCAAAACATTCCCGAGAAAGTGCCGAAATATTCCCCAAATTCATAAGGAAATTACAAAAAATTACTTGGGAAGAACCACGCAATAGTTCTGAAATTATCCCGAAAAAGCTTAGAAATTATCCCAAAATAACCCGGAATAGTGCCAAAAGCAATCGTAATTATCCGAATCCGAATAATTTTTAAAACCATTCCGAAATGACAATGAAATAGTTCCTAAAAACATCCGGGGTTGACCGAAATAATTCCGAAATGATCACGAATCCTACCGCTCCGCTACAAATAGGTCGCTCGTAGTTTTTATTTTGCTATTTGCTGTTCTCTAAGCCACGACTCAGCAGCCAGTGTATTACCATTACGTCTTATGTAATGGAGCAGTAACAGAACATATTTTTCGTTGCAACTGTTGCTCTGAAGTTGCTAGTACTAACATTGGTTAACTTATGTATTTCGACATTCGAATAATCCTTGAGCAGCGAGTATTCGAATAATTGGCACCGAGCAATTATTCCAATAATCGATGATGTGCGATACCGTTAATTGCCTTTAAATTCTATTTATCTTCAAAAAAATTATCAAATTCTCTTTTAACGTACTCTATACTATTATCGAAGCAATTTCACACAAACCATTAATGTAAAACTGTCAAAAGATTCGTAAAAATGATGATAAGTTATGGATGTAATGAGTACTGGTAGCCACCATTTCACATATTTCCCTAACCATTTCCTAGCTATTGCGATTTAAAAAATGTATTATGGTCACTGAACGTATAACACGATACGGGGTCAGGTGTAAAACGTTGAGTGGATGGTGAAATCAAAAACACAACATAAAGAGCAGTTGATTAACGACTCACACAACGCGCTGCTTGCCGCTATAGAAGTAATTTCGTTCGTAGCAATGCTATGCGTAGTGTAAACAAATGAAAAACTGAATTCATAAATATTTTAGAAATGGATGGGCTAGTTTTGACTTTAAAAGGCCATCTTTATAGAGCTAAATACAAATATAGTTTCAATGAAAGTCGAAAAAAGAAGTTAATGGACGAAATTTGATTAAAAATGTTCACTGTGTTTTTTTCTGTGTGCTGATGTATGCTTGGATCTGTTAACTTAAAACATGAAAATTTTTTTAACGAAGTATGTAAGCACTAAAGAATTAGATTTACAGTAACTTTTTTGTATAAACTACAACCATAAACTCAGATTCCAGAGAAAAAAGCTCATAATAACAATAATTCTCACTTATATCTAAATTAGTTAGTATGTTAGTCAACGTTTGCCGTTGAAAAAGAAAAAAATCCTTGTAAAAATACAAACGATACTCACAAAATAGCTATGATATTAGAAATAATATGACAAAAAAATACAAATACAAGCATAAAAACGTTGTATATAAAATGTATGTAAAAAGAATTTGTATTAATTAAAATTAAAATTGTCTCACCAAAACACATACAATAACAGAACAATGCAACATACTCACACACACACACATATACACATGTAAATCAGTGCTGCACTCGTGAGCAGTTGCAATAGAGCAGACGTCTGCAAATAGTGAAACAGTTGTTCGCACTCAATTCACACGTATTCTTTTTCTCTTTAGTTTAGTAGTCGCTGAGCATTTGGCGCATTAACATCGATTGTGTGCGTCGCTCGGAATGTTGACGAATGTTGTCCATATGTATATTAGGAGTACATATTTTGTATACAAAAATATGTATTAGGGGGTGTATATTCTGCAAAAAAATGTATCTTAGGATAAACCATTAATTCACTCAGTAGAATTGGCAACATTGAAAAAAAAAGCATAATAAACGATTTTTTCTTGTTGCTTGCTAAGAAGCGAATGATGTGACGCGATCATCGCGCTCCCACTAACACATTTACATTTTCATTTTGCCGACGTCTGCAATAAAGAAAGCAGTCAATAAGTTTTAAACTTGTACTTCAAGCAGAAAACATCTCATGAGTAAACCCTATGCTCAAACATTTCCCATACACACTACTACAAAAAAAAGTTGCGTTTTCATTCGAAGCTCTTTCGGCGTTGTGCACCACTGATGTAAATTTAGCATTGGAAAGCACATGTTCAACAGCGATAAAAAGTTTTTAAGGCTCAACACCTTAATGAATGTTAAATATACATACATACCTATGACTAGATTTTTAAAAGAAAAATTTCGTATCTATAAAAATGATAACAAAGTAAGTTCTTTTTTCAAATGCGAGCGCAATGCTCCCGAAACTCGCTTTCTGTGTCAGCATTTGCCGTCTAACCACTTTTATAATAATAAATGTGATAGTAGTTGAAGTCTATTTTTATTACAAAAGTAAAATGAAATAACAAATATAATGAATTAAAATGATAATAAAAGTGGGGAGAGCCACTTAAACAAATGATAATAAAAAAGGAAGGGGAGAAAATATAATATTTTTTATAATTGAGTAGAGTTACAGTAATTATTTGCAAATGATAACAAGTTAATAAAAAAAAACAATTATAATAATGCACAAAAAGTATGGTGCGAAAAGGGGTATGCCTATTTTGTAAAACAGCAATCTTTTAAGAGTTTGCTTTTTATTACTCCTGCTCTTATTCATTTATGTTTGAAAATTCATGATGACCCGAGAATTGTTTGAAAAGTACTCTTATCCAGAAATTTAAAATCCGTAGAACGAATACGATAAACGATCTCATATTCTTACGGCCCCTTTCACCATCTTCAGTTAGTCACTTATCTACAAGTTATCGAAATTTTCGTTTTCGTCATGTTAACTGAAGCTTCGCGTCTTAGTTAAGTTAAATGAAAAAGTGAACTTAAAGAAATGTCAGATGTTTTGTTAGTTTTCGTTTATTCACAATCCATATTTCTGATTTGTTCTACAAAATATTCACGCAGACTGAAAATCTTGGAGGCCATTTTCGCCATCTCTAGTTAACTAAGAATTTAACTGTAGGATAGCAATACTTAAGATACCTTCATTGCGCAATTATATGGTTGGTTTATCTGATCAGCTGATAAAATTTTTTTCGTTACACTGGCGTAGTGATAACCATTGTGAATGATAACTAAGTGTGATATCTTCTACATAGACGTCAAAATTCCAAAGTGATTGGATCACCTGATTTGTAATTGACTACTATGTCTCATTCTGTATCTCTTTCCATATTGAACACCCTGTCAAAACGCTAAAAAGTAGCCATATTGAACACCCTGTCAGGCAGTTGACAGATAAAGATATCACACTTAGTCATCATTCACAATGGTGATAACAAAAGGAGATGACTAACACAAAATGTAACCAACCAATTGACCTTTACTTACTGCAGATGGTAAATTTTTTTATTAAAAAAGAGTTTCGCAGCACTTTTGGCTATTTTATAGTAATTGCATCTAATATAGAGCACTATTCTCCCACAACATACAATAATTGCAATGTTGTATGTTTTCTCTCCATTCCCTTCGCCTAACAACAACACGCAGTTTTTGACAAGCTGAAGACATGTATTTTGTTGCTGTAGAGATGAGCCAACCATGTACATAGTTGAGCCATGTAAACGTTCATTTGAAGTTTTCGTTTTAATCAGCACAGGGTGACCCGCACCCAGTTAAAACAATAATTGTGAATATTTTGTACTAAAAATAGCAAAAATCTATTGCGAATTTACGCTGATCAACAAAACTGCTGACTTTTGTTTACAGTTTTGCCTAGGTAGGTAATGACTAACTGCAGATGGCAAAACGGCTCAGAGTCGTGAATTAAGTACCATGAATATTAGTCGCTGTCTTTTTAAATTGAGAGTTAAGTAATCATGCAAGACATAACAGAACTCAGCAAAGTTGCGGTACGTATGCGTTTTTTATGAACCACAAACGCATCAGTAAGTTTCTCGAAGCAACCAAAATAAGTCTCAAAAATGAGTGAAATATTTCATAAGTGACATACGGACGAACAAATCAATGTTTACACTTTTCTCTTGGACTCAACTAAGCCGCGAAGCATTAGTTAGTATATAGAAAACAAAAATTTCGATAGCTTATAGATAAGTGACTAACTGAAGATAGTGAAATAGCCCTTAATCAGATATTCACTATACAAATTTTAAATTTTGAGTTATTATTTATATGTATGTGATATGTCACTGTTGAAAATAATAATTTGTCATATGTGACTAAGTATATAGATTTGTGATAGAGAACCAATCATTATATACCTACTTTTATTTATGTATATATTTAGATACCTAATTTCTTTTTTAAATGTAGTAAATATAATTCTGAAACTTTCAAAAAAAAATTTAATATTACTAATTGTTATAGGAAACCAAAAATTTAATAAAGAAAAGCACAACTCAATGATAGACGATAAGGTGCAAAGTGTAAATACTGAAAAGAGCTTGAAGAGCATAAAAAAACCGAATTAATAACCTCAAAAGTTTAAGGTGATTCATATTTGTTTTTTACGTGTATTGAAGTAGCGAGCCAAGGTCATCGTTTTATAAAATTTTGTTTGCTAATTAATATTAGTGAAAAACTACAAAATTTGTTGTAGTTTAAACACGACTTTGCCTCTATTTACCTTTCGGCTTTAGAAAACAGAAACCACTTAGGGCCGTTCTCACCATCTCCAGTTAAGTTAGATTTTATCTGGAGTACAGTAATCTATCAGATAGTTTCATTCGACATTTTCGTTTCCATTAACACACGGTGACCAACTCACGGTTAAATCGATAATTTTGAATATTTTGTAGAACAAATCGCAAAAATCTATTGCGATTACATGGAAACTAATCAAGCAGCTGACTTTTGCTAACACTCTTTAATTGCACTTAACTAAGACGCGAAGCTTCAGTTAGCACGGAGAAAACGAAAATTTCGATAACTTATCAATAAGTGACTAACTGTAGATGGTGAAATTGGGCCTTAACGTTAAACTCTTTTCAGAATTCGATATATTTCAAAGCATTCTCACTGGAGCTATTTACAAGGAAACTTAAAAAAAATTGTTGAAACTTTGGAAATATCGTTAAGAATTTCAAATAATTCGGGGAATTTTGGACTCTAACAAATAGTCAATATACTCTGAAAGTTTTAACAAAGTGAGCAAATTTTTTTTACAAAAAAAATCAATTAAATATAAATGAAATGATTTTTTGCAATAAAAATATTTTTTAAATATTATTTTCGCATTAAAGCGAAAAGAAGTTTGAAGGAGAATGACAAAGATTTAATGAATAAAAATATTTCTTTGAAGTATGATAAGTTCTGAATCAAAATTCATGTTCTATAACTAAGTAGGAATCATTGATTAAGAAAAATAATTTAAATAATAAATAAATTGAAATTGATAAAGAAGTAGTAGAACTCAATATTAAATTTTGAAACAAAAAAGGCATAAAATAGGTTATAAAAAATTAATAACAAATATAACATAAACGAAACAGACAAAGCAAACCTCCCCGCCATCATATATTCAAAAAGGTGTGATAAAACTCTACGACATGAAATTAAAACTAAGCTAGATTTAAGTAAAATATGTAGGATAAAAAATAAATATTTAATTAATCAATGCAATTAAGATAGCATTTTAATATAAAAACATTACAATAACAGGTATAGCGAATATTGCATAGGAAGTAATAAATACATGCAACATAAATAGGAATACGAAAAAAAACCCTTCTAAAATTGGAATAAATTACAACTTTAAAGACCTAAACACATTCGACTTTTGCGTCATTTTGGCGCATACGCTGCGCCAACAGCTGACTTTGAATACACATGTCTCTCTGACTATGTTCTCAATACACAAGCAATGGTAACGTCAAAGTAACGTAAAAGAAATTCAAAAACTTAAACAATTACTACTGTTGGTTGAGTTGGCAACTTCTCTTTCTAATCCGCCAAGCAAATAGGCATCACCCAAATTCAGGAACAAAATAGCAAGGCCAAGTTACAATAAACGAGGTGATGACCTTCTCTAGCGTCCTATCTACAAACAGAAATTGGGCAGGACCTACATTTTTAATGCCAAGCCCGAAAGGTATCTGCTAAAGCCGACAATTATTTCTGAGAAGCTTTTCATGGCAGAAATATAATCGAAGTGCTTGTAAACCATTGCTGAGGGGCAACCTCGTTTAAAAAAAATGTGTTTTTACAGTATTTTGATGATAGTAACCCTGTACTTCAAATTAGGAGGGTCCACGCATTCTATACAGGGCTGCTTTGACCTCTTTGATTTAGCGTACATAATATACGTAATAGTTTCATGAGCAAATTAAAAAAAAATATTTTCGTCACATTTTGTTTTAGTCCTTTGCACAAAAAAGTACTAAATGTTTAAACACTCTCGTCTTTCGTACCGTAAGGGAGGCTTCAAAATAAGTTGTCACTACGTAGACCACCTTGTCAGTATTACGTCAGGTCCACCCTTTGCGTTCATTGTAGCTGAAAAACTTTCAACGTGCGTTCTTTCAAAGTGACGCCAGCGCACAAACGACCCAAAATTGGAATGTGTTTGGGCCTTAAGGGCCGTTTTCTTTAATCAATCTTAAGTTTTAGCTAGCCGAAAAAAATAATTTTCTGAACAAAATTTGATAAATCTTAAAGTTTATATGAGAAAACGGCCGTAAAACTTTGCAATAGTAAATTTCGTTTTGAATTGGAATTTCATTTCAAAATTCAACAACCACAAAATTTAAAATATGTATAAAAAAATAAACCAAAAAGTTATGTTACTAATAAAATACAGTAAAAATATAGTATGTGTAGCTTAAAAAACAACAATACTCATTTCATATACAGTTTTTTAAACTTTTCGGTGTCTACGTTAAACAAATATCATATAAAAAAACTAGTGTAGAACAAAATAAAAGTCCTTAAAGGAAAATACAAGCACAAATTATTGAATAAATCGCAATAAGCTAAGCAACAAATTATATTTAAATATAAGTAGGACTTAATAAAAATTATGAATAAATGTGAGCAAATCAAGCAGCAGAGTATTCGACTCTATGTTAAATAAGTACGAAGCAACTTTATTAAGTGTATATCGATTGCTGAGTTGTGATATTCCACACTATCTTGGCTGCCATTTCGAAAATGCCCTATCTCACAGAGCGTTTGAATAACGCCCTATCTCAGAATTTGATTCAGAAACGCCCTATCTCAAAAATTTGTTCATAAACGACACAGCTATTATCAAATGCATTGTATTTCAGCTCAGATAGGGTGTTCTTCAACCGAATTCTGAGATAGGACGTTTTTGAAACCAATTCTGAAATAGCTCAAGCGCTCGCTGAGATAGGACGTTTATCGAAACGGCAACCGGGATAGGGTGATATAACACTCAGCAGTGGATATAGAAGTACTATGTCATATTTTTTATTATTATTTCTTATATTGTTTTATTTACTTCGTCTTGATAAACTTAAATATTTTCCAATTCGAAAAAAATGTATTAGTTCTTAAAAAGTCGAAATGAAATGCAAAACTGTTGTCATACAAAAATTTTATAATACTTAAATATTTTTATTTCCCAAAGTCTTAATCAATTTTTTTAGTACAAATCTAAAAAACATTCTATGCATAAAAATGCATTAAAAACTATAAATAATTGCTAAAAAAAACTCGTATCTGTGCTAATATTTTGATGTGACTGTGGCGCTAACAAATTTTGGTTAAAGATTTTGGAAAGACTGAAGCGAAATTGTGAAAAAGTAATATATTGTTGAAATTGTTAAATCATAAAAGAGATTAAATGCACACAAAAGAAATACAAAGGTATGTCGTAAAAATTTACTAAAATATTTGTTTTAATAAAAAAGAAAAAAAGTTAGATATGACATCAAATAATTCATTATTCAAGCGAAATTAAAGAATTTTTGATTGCACGAATAACGCGATTTTAGCTCAAATCGGCTAACTGTATGGAAAATTAATCATTTTTGATGATGATTATTATTTTAGAAAATTCTTTAACCAAAAACGTTAGAAAATATTATTATCAAATACATTTTTTATGCTAAAATACTTTAGGGTCGTTTTCGCCATCTGGAGGATAGCAAACAGATAACGAAAATTTCGATCACTTATTGATAAGTGACTAACTGAAGTTGGTGTTCACAGTAGTCACTATTAAATGCGCCCCCATCACTGCAATAAGCGGCAAATGGGCAATTGAATAGAGCGCACGATAATTAGGCTGAATACATTGAATACGGCGCTTATAAACCACAACCACAACTGCAAAGCGAAGGTTGACGACAACCGTAGCTAAGTATTCACTACTTCATTACTTCGAACGCGGCAGCCTTAAATAAGGACTGGTAAACTGTAATGGCTTTTGTTGGTTTCCCTGTTTTCAAAATTTTTGCTTTCATCAGAACAAAAAACGCTCAACTGTGGCCCTTTTGATGGATTCAAGCTTTTTCTAATACAATGTACATTGCTATCTTCGAATCAATTTTCGGTGACACAAGCGGAATATGCTGCGACAGTGATATTCGTGATGGATTGTCGTGTTTCTCTGTCGCGCTGAAAATAACGACGCTTTGTAGCCGCCATCGTGAAAGCAATCAGTTCTAATACTTCATCCAGTGGCCAAAATTATATCGCTAATTTTCAACAAGTTCATAGTCACTTATAAATATATTAACGAAAACTTAGGTTTGCAGTTCTAATAAACTACATAAGTGATCATTGCAAATAAAATATTTTAAGTGAAAGTTGATCTGAACATTTGCCTTTCACAAACATTCCACTAGTGCAAGGACTTTATCACTTTAAGGCCCGGTATTTCAGTGGTTTGCTTAAACTCTAGTAAAAAAGTTAAGTTAAGCTACCGAGCAGTTTTTCAGTCACAGTTTAAGGCCGCCTTCGGAGTAGGCTTTTTTGTAGGGCAATATTGGTTTTTTATTATACCTAGATAATTTGAAGATACGGCAACAGCTAATTTTAATTTACCCCACAAACATGGAAAAAAAATCTCCAACGAAATATATCTAGTTCCGGAGGTAATATCCAACATCATTATTCAATTATTCTTATATCAGATAGTTATCTAGTTGATATCCAACTTCATTCTCCAATCGCTATCCAACTTTTGTGAAGATTTGTAAAATGTATAGTTCTCGAATATCCAACGTCGAAACTTTCCCTTAAGACGTCATTCTTAAATTATTTTCCGACCTTTGAGAGACTTAGAGAAATCCACAGTTCTCAAATTAATATTCAGCACATTTCTCCAGTTGATATCCTATATTGGATATCGAGTTGAAAAAAAAATCTCCAAGGAGGTACCACCAAAACCAACAGCTGTTTTATGGTGAGAAATAAACACCTGGTTGATAGCAGTAATGAAGCGTAATTAATCAAAAATAGATTATATCCATATATTTTATCTTATTTTCGTTCAAATACTGTGATATGGTATTTTAACACTGCCAGATCGGCAGCTTAAGCTCAGCTTAAACTTCAGTTAAAATAGATTGGAAAACTGCAGAATAAGGTTAAGCTATACAAACTGGGTTCAACTTGTACTGAAAACCGGGCCGAAGTATTAGCACACCAACAAACTTTATAGCCGAGAGAAATTAAATAAAACTTTTAAAATATGTGTAAACTTATACAACCTCGGTGGCGAGTTAGGACTGATTCCATTTATTCCAGATTAATCTACCCCACTTATCTTTCCAAATTAGAGATTTTTCAAAAAGACGCCTGAAAGTCTACGATCAAAAATTCTAGGTCTTTCTTCAATATACTGCTCTGCCTGATCTATGTTTAAGGAAGTCGTCCGTCAGAAACGCCTTTACCACAAGAACTATAAAGAAATGAACCAAGTTTTCCAAAGTGTTGTAAAAGAGGTGATGGTAGTTTGAGTTCGTCGTTGATTGGTAAAATTCTTAAGTGGTGGAAAACGGCTACTGAATATATCATAGGCTTTTTGAAGCGCGGTATCCTAATCGCAAGAACGATCAAGAAATGCTCAACAAAAACTTGAAAGTGGTAGTTTTCGTATGGCACGTGGAAATAACACAAATTGGAAAAAAAATTTTTAAATATCTAGAAAAATTGAAAATGCTTTAGTCCAACACATTAAAAATAAATTGCATATCTTAATACCTTTGTTTTTTCCGTTAAGCGAAATTCTTTAAGGGTTTCGTCTTATTTGCATATCAACTTTAAAACAAAAGTCATACGAAATCATTAAACAAATATTGTTTAACAAAATATTTTAATAAAACCTAAGTAAAGGCAATATCTCGATTAGACTAATTCGTTATATTTCTTAACAAAGGAGGAGAGAAGAAGAGAACTTAAATATGCACAGCAAAAAGTGGCAAAGACAATGAAATACAAAATTACTAATAAAGGAAGTATGAATAATGAGAATAAACAAGAATTAGAATTAACAAAACATTGCGAAGGTTAAGAAAACATTGTAGTTGAGTGGATTGCAGGCAAATAAAAAAAGTAAATAAACTTTTAGAATAACAAAGGCATATACCTATGCAAAAAAAGGTTAAAAATAAATAGAATAATAAATTTAAAAAAATTCTCAGAATAGCAAAAAATTAGTAATGCAAAAATAAATATATACATAAAAAACAAATTTTTCTTCTTTATGTGTGTAGTTTATAGTATATAATTAATGAAAAAATTAAAAAAAAATATATATTTTAGAGAGTTTTGGAAAAAAATTGTGCGGATGCCATACAGAAGCAAACTAAATTCAAGAAACATAAAAGAAAGTGTGATTGGTTGGTTAGAACGAGAACAGTGAAGAACACAGGCCTCCAAGAGCCAGCACATTGTTCATATTAAACATTTTAAAAAATTTTCATAAACAAATTCAAGAGAAACAATTTCAAACTCTCGTCAAAAGATTTATGTTGCCCTTCAGAGATCAACTAACCAATACTTTGCGTGAGAGATTGAAAATCAGCAAAAAGATATTATCGAATCTTAAATGAGATACACGAAATATTATATTATACGAAATAAACAATATAGAGAAATATGTAAAAGTACCACATATAACGTGAATAAATCATACAGTTATTGTATAAAAATGTATGTCCTATTTGTTTAATCTATATTGAAATAGTACAACGTAAGTACCCAACTGAAGAAGACCCCTGCCTCATTTACATTGACGTTTGCATAACATATGCTTGAAACACAATGCCGAGCGAAATTTACGTTATTTATTCAGAGTGGCCATTATTTAGAAATAAAGAAGAAAAAAATTTAAACTTTTTTAATTCTTTGCTTTAGCGCTTGACTGCTTAAACACGCCCAAAATGTTAAGAGCTGTGTTAATCCGGAGAGCGAACATTAATATTATAACCCTTAAATTTAAAAAATACAGTTTACATGTATATGGCGCACGTTACGTACGTTTCCATAAGCTTGCATGAGTTTAAAATTTTGACAGCGCACGTACCCGGTTAGTTGAAAACATTGATTGAAAAAACTAAAATTTAGCAATGTTTGTGCTAATTACCTTTTAGTTTTTAATAATATTAATCAATAGTTGGCGGTTTATCAACAATGATACCGAAACACGTCTGTCGATATCCCTCCCAATTTTTTAACGTGTTTTGGCAGTGAAATTAAGAATTATATGTAAAAAAAATTTTTTTTGGATATTATGTTTTCTTTTTTTATACTTAAAAAAATTTAACAGCCGCAACCCTTGGGATGTTTGTCGCCATCGCCCGGTGGCGACGATAGTTATAAATCTATCGTCGATAAATGACATCGTACATCGCGTAAATATCGCTCTTCGCTTTCATTGTGTTCAGCTTCATGTAATTACGAGGATTCTATATTTTTGACGAGGCGAAGTTTGTCGCGTTTGTTTCGCGGCGTCAGGGCATTGTGTTTCAAGCATCATACGACGGCGGCTACAAAGCGACATCTGTCATCTGTGGTCTGTAGATGCCGTCTTCAATTTAATCAGGCCTAAATCATTCGAGTTTTTTGAAAACCTGTTTATATTTTTTTTGCTTTTTTATACTCAGATGAGCAGAGCTCACAGAGTATATTAGGATAACCGCACCTACACCACCAACTTAACGGCGACGGAGCCGGAACGTACCTTGAGGCCCGCCACGGCTTTAACGGGACGTGGGCAGGTGCAGCATTAGCCTACTAGCCATTTCGGTAGGGTTTCACCCCGAGCTACTAAAGTGGCAGAATACCGCACCTACCAGCCCAAAGTCATCAAGTCCAAATTTAATGTCAAATCAAAGCCCTAAAACAGTCCAGTTCGTCACCGTTGTGTACCGATCTTGACTCTTAAAGAGTCCTCCCTCCCCTGAGCTCGGAACAATGACTCAGGAGTGCGGGTTTTATCGAGTTGTCCTCTCTAGATCCGCCATTATCAGTAGAAGCAGGGGCACCTCGTGCAGGACGTGAAAACTAATCACGCGTGACATTCGTCACTATGGCCGGTCTAAGACTGAAATCAGTCCCTGATCCAGAGCCTGAAACCACTTATGATATCCAAGCAAAGTATCTTAGCCCCCCACAGAGTATATTAACTTTGTTCGAATATTGGTAATCCGTAACGGCATAAACTAATCGAGATAGATATAGACTTCTATATATCAAATGATCTGGGTGAAAAAAGAAATTCATTTGGCCATGTCCGTCCGTCCGTCAGTAAACACGATAACTTGAATAAATTTTGAGGTATCTTGATGAAATTTGGTATGTAGGTTCCTGGGCGCTCATCTCAGATCGCTATTTAAAATGAACGAAATCGAATACAACCACGTCCCACTATTTCGATATCGGAAATTTCGAAAAACCGAAAAAGTGCGATAATTCATTACCAAAGACGGATAAAGCGATGAAACTTGGTAGGTGCGTTGAACTTATGACGCAAAATAGAAAATTAGAAAAATTTTGGACAATGGGGGTGGCACCGCCCACTTTTAAAAGAAGGTAATTTAAAAGTTTTGCAAGCTGTAATTTGGCAGTCGTTGAAGATATCATGATGAAATTTGGTAGGCACGTTACTCCTATTACTATATGTGTGCTAAATAAAAATTAGCGAAATCGGATGACGAACACGCCCACTTTAAAAAACAGTTTTTTTTTAGTCAAATTTAACAAAAAATTTAATATCTTTACAGTATAAAAGTCAATTATGTCAACATTCGACTCCAGTAATGATATTTTTTCATTTCATTTTCATTTATAAGAAATTCCATTAGTACAGTAGTACAGTACAACAAAATACAAAGATAAAAGAAAATTTCAAAATGGGCGTAACTCCGCCCTTTTTTCATTTAATTCGTCTAGAATACTTTTTAATGCCATAAGTCGAAACAAAAATTTATCAATCCTTGTGAAATTTGATAGGGACATAGATTCTATCTAATCTATATAACTGTTTTCTGTGAAAATGGGCGAAATCGGTTGAAGCCACGCCCAGTTTTTATACACAGTCGACCGTATGTCCTTCCGCTCGGCCCTTAACACGATAACTTGTGCAAAAAATGATAGATCTTACCTAAACTTAGTTCACGTACTTATCTGAAGTCAGTTTATCTTGGTATAAAATATGGCCGAAAATTAAGAAAAATGAAAAAAAATGCCAAAATTCTGTACCAAATATGAAAAAAGATATGAAACATGGTAATTAAATTGGTTTATTGGCGAAAAATATAACTTTAGAAAAAACTTTGTAAAATGGGTGTGACACCTACCATATTAAGTAGAAGAAAATGAAAAGTTCTGCAGGGCGAAATCAAAAGCCCTTGTAATCTTGGCAGGGATACTGTTCGTGGTATGACATATTGTTACGAATATTAGCAAAACTAAGGGGTGCTGCTATCTCTAAGCCGATGCTAAGCAGTGACGCGAATTCACATCAATAATTCAATCATTATGTATCTACATAAACGAAACAATAATTGCGTCTACACATAAGTACCATGTACGTATACGAGCAGCGGAGAGTCAATGCACAAACACATGCATATATCTGAGATACTCCTATAAGTATGCAATGAGAAAAACTATAAATTGTGCAATTGTAGTTACAGCTGAGAAGTTTGAGAGCTGCTGGACTAGTAGATTCTGGAAGCGCCTAAAAGATGCGAAGGTTGAAATCAAAGAGTATAAAAGGCGGCAATTGTAGAGGCGCTGAAATTCAGTTTGATTTGAGTTGTCAAGCAGTTCGACTAAGACGCTATCTAGCGAGCAAGAGCAGTATTATTTTGAATAGTAGAGTTTCATTTGAGCTATCAATCAGTTTGGTTATTAAGCAAGCTATTCGGTGCACAGTTTGAGTGTCATTGTGAAGTACTTTAATAAAGGGGCCATTTTGCATTATTACAAATTGGAGTTATTTATTCAACAGTTTAGTGATTCGAACTTAGCAGAGGATTGCAAATAAGAGGATTTGCAAGTAAATTCGTTACAATATATAAATAAATTAGCGGTACCCGACAGAAGATGTTCTGGGTCACCCTGGTCCACATTTTGGTCGATATCTCGAAAACGCCTTCACATATACAACTAAGGGCTACTCCCTTTTAAAAACCTTCATTAATAGTTTTAATTTGATACCCATATCGTACAAACACATTCTAGAGTCACCCCTGGTCCACCCTTATTGCGATATCTCGAAAAGGCGTCCACCTATAGAACTAAGGCCCACTACGTTTTAAATAATCATTAACACCTTTCATTTGATACACATGTCATAACAAACACATTCCAGGGTTACCCTAGGTTCATTTTGCTAAATGGTGATTTTCCCTTATTTTGTCTCCATAGCTCTCAGCTGAGTATGTAATGTTCGGTGGTTACACCCGAACTTAGCCTTCCTTACTTGTTTTTGCTTATTTTTTTTTACTTTTTTTTACTTTTTAGTTAAACCAAATAAATTAAAAATGGGGATATAAAATTTGTTGACTTGGGGCCTTTTTATAAAATGTTTTTGAACCAAAATTTTCGAAAAATGGCCCTATTTAGAAAAGCACTTGGTATCTACACTAGTGTTGCCAGAACTTTTTCAGAAAAAAGGCTAGATTGACAAAAACCAAAAAGCTGAAAAAGGCTAAATAAAAATTTTTAAGGCTATGAAAAAAAACTAAAAGTTTAAGGCAACTTTCTATGCGTTTTATTAATTTCATAAAAGACAGGATAGAAAATTTTAATTAATTTTTTAGTCCAATTTCATAAAAATAAAAATAAAAAAAAATTGTTAGCAGATGTTATCGTGTTCTAACTTAAAAGAGATACAACTTCACTTTATACTACACACACGGCTAATTGAATAATAAAGGCAGTTTTCTACATTAAGACGCTCATTGAGCTCAATCTTCCATACAAGAGTCGAATCTATAATTATTTCTTTAGTGACTAATCGAATGCATAATGAAAGCAAAAGCCCAATGCTGTTGGGAGCGTTTAGTTTTCTTAGTTTTTTCGTGTGTTTCAGTGCTTAAAAATGTCATTTGTCAAAGTAAATGTCATTGTCTGTCATATAGGATTGGTCATTTTATTCGCTTCACATTTCATCCTTCATACTAATCGAGCAGCCACTTACGTGTGAAAGCAAAAAATTTACGATTTCAATAGAAGGTGAAATGAGATCATTAAGTTTCTGTGTGAAAACAGTATTAGTCTATAAGTTTTCGTAATATACTTGATGTAAATAGTGCAAAATAAGAACGCCGACAAAACTACTTTCAATAGTAAATCTACTTTTTGTCCTTTTAAGGAACACATGAAAGATGTAAACTCTAAATTCCACACTGTCCACACGAACCTCTTTTTCAAGTTTTTGGTATGTGTTTTACGCCGACTCCAAACGATAACTGGCAAATGAATTTTTAGAGAGAATGTTGTCATGGCACTTTCTGGGCTGGCCGAACCACTGCCGATGGGTTACCCCCGGTTAAAAAAAAGCTTTGATATAGGTTATTATGAATATAAAAAGGAATTTGAAGTCAGATGGTGTCTTATTATAAGTCCAAGCAATTTTACATGTGCAATAAAATGTATAATAAATTTATACTATGGTACACCAATCCTTATTCAACCTCGTTATTATAGTAGCTTATGTAAGCCTGATTTTCGGTGGGTGATACAGCAAGTAGTTCCTTTTAATAAGGCCTTATGTAAATAACCGTATGGCTTATAATAGTTCCTAACGTAAGTTTTACTTAATATGAGCCTTATACACAATGGTATCTTTCAAATAAATATTATGCCTGTTGGCATAAGTACAGAAAAACAAGGAGTTATCCCATTCATGTGGATGCGATTTGAAATCGCTATCAGCATAGTTTTTTTGTCTACATGTGGACTTAGAAACCCAGTTAAATGTTTCTGAAATCAAAAATTCAATTTCGCTCGAAAGCGGTTTCGAAGCGGATGAAACAGTCGTAGAATCGAGTGGTAAACACACGGAAGAAAAATGATATTAAGTTAATGTTGCCTTAATAAAGTGACTACGCCTCAATTTCTGCCTACCATAATGCCAACATTATCTGTTCCTTAGCCCCTCAATTTTTTTAAATCTAAAATCGAAAATTTTCAAGCAAACGGAGGAAAAATGCTAAATCTAGCTTGAAAAAAGCTAAAAGGCAACAGTCATCTACACTTAAATACTCGTACATGATTTTTCAAAAAGCTATACTGCCGACCTAGTTAGGCCAATTCTTCGTACAAGGTTTAAGCGCTAATGAGGGATTCATTAGCAGCATCTGATCACCATAAGGCTAGGCCGCAAGCGGGCATCTGTCTTGGATCAAGCGGCTCGCTATATAAACGTGTATCATAAATGCCTAATTCCCGCTGAATGAGTTTTGCGCTGGACTTAGCACACACCACGTAAAATCAGACTCGAATTAAAATACCATTTAAGCCTTGGATAAAGAAAAAACCCTTTTTTGATGACGACCTCACCTCTCGCCGCCATCCGCATAAAATCAATTTTTTTATCTCATTCATGCGCCCATGCACCGACGGATTAGAAGGACGATGAAGTAAAGGACGCATTCTACGAGCTGTTGGAACGAACGAGTAGTAAAGTTGAAACCACCCTTTATGGGCTAATCGACACGTTGTGATAGACGGACGGCATGGCATGCCTACAGTGTTTTAGATGTACGATTCGAGGGCATAACAGACAGAATGTTTTAAGTCCAGGGCAACTTCTGTAAAAACGAAAACGTGGATCTGGTAACCAGAGGGTACTTAGATTATGGAAGCAGAGCGACAACGCTGCCTATTTATGTTAGGGGAAAGAAAGGGGATGATCCGGCCAAAAAAGTATTCTTATTGGAACCCGTCTATGGAAGCAGAGAAGGAGGGCGCCCCCACTACGTTGGACGAACCAGGTAGAAAATTATTTAAGTTCGCTTGGTTCTACCAATTGGCGCCAGTTAGCCAAGCGAAGAAGCACACCCTGTTGGACGGCCATAACCGTTTTGAACAGTTAAGCGTCAATTAAGTAAGTAAGTATACTGGCGTCCATAGCAAAAAGGTTGCAAAGTAAACTTGTTTGCCTTTAATAAACTTTAATATCAATAAATTACTGCGACAATTCATTCAATTAAAAGGTAAAATGACGTAGATTAGATGACGCAAATTGTAAGAGAAGCTCAGTATAAAGCTCCCCGGAGTTAAATCGCACAAGTATTTATAATTTTTTATTTAACAGAGTGTGACAGTGAAAATATACTCTTAGCGAGGCTAACCTCAAATTGTAGTTCTAGTCGCGTATACCACAACTGCATATTTACAGTACCGCTTGAGCGCGCTCCCGAATGTAGGTTACATTTTTCACCAAAATTAATTTTTCTAGTTTTTTGGTGAAAAGGTAACCTTTACCGCCCGGCGGTTGAAATCGGAAAAAAAATTTTGAAATAGTGGTCGGTCTAATAATCTTCTAGATAGCACAATAGGGAACGCCAACCGAGTTGATTGAACTCAAGAAATGTATGATGTTAAACTGGGATTAGCTTATATGCTTATATGCCAGCTTCATTTCCGGATGTAAAAGATAAACTTATGTAAGAAGAATTTAGCTTTTATTCAACTTGCAAAAGATGTGCATAACAGTGCCGCAAAAGAGGAGTTTTGTTTGTGTGACCTTCACTGTAAATTTCCCAGTATATTTCTATTCAGTACAGCAACCTAATAAGCGGTTAATTCCGAAAATGCTGGAAATGGTTCTAAACGTTGCAAAAGGATTCAAGGATATGCTTTAGTCGCACAATTTACACATAGCTAACAAACACCACACACAGTTCAATGCATGAATGACAGTCTAGTATGTGGTGAGATTAATGCGTTCGACTTACATATGTACATATAACTGTAATCTTTGACAACGTAATATATGGATATGTTTTGCATAAAAATAAAAATGTAAGACGCGATAACCTCCGAATAGAGTTTAGGTCGAGTTTCTCTTCCAATTTGCGTCGTGCTTCTTTAACTTTTGCCTACAAATTCGCGGGACGGGACCTACTTGTTTCATGCCGACTGCAAACGGCATCTGCATGGCAGATGATTTTTTTTTGCTCTTCTATTAATTTTATGGCTTATAAAAACACCATAGCTTGGTTTTTTTGATGATTCTGATTGATAATAAAGAAAAAAATTTAAAAAGTAAAAACATATAAAAGTCGACAGCGGTATTCGAACCAATATTCAATAGAAGTGACGCGCGCAGTCTTACAACATGCGCCCACATTGAAAAAAAATGCTGCCAAAAAATACAACTATTTTGATAGATAAGACGGATATGCACGCATATGTATCACGGTTGCCCTTTTGTGTTCATTTGGAGCACACATTGTCCCTTCCAAACCCTCTGGTCCGCTGGTCCCTTTTTTTCAATGTTGGTCCTTTTTAGACAGTGTCCCCTCCCCGATTTCGGTACTCTTCTTACCAAACTTTCATTAACAAACATATGATTTTCAATTTAAAATAAATAAATGTAAGGCGCGATAACCTCCGAAGAGATTTTAGGCGGAGCTTCTCTTCCAATTTGCTCCGTGCTTCTTTTAATTTTTCGGGAGCGGACCTACTTGTTTTATGCCGAACGGCATCTGCAAGGCATATGAGTTTTCAATTAAAAAGGCTAGGAATTGTTTTATCACGTCACCCGGTCTACTAGTCCAATTTATTTGCGCCCGGATCGTGTTAATGCGATTACGGATGAAGCACCAGTTTCTCTCAAATGAATCTGCCAAACTATTTATAAAAATTGTAAAAAAACATGGATCCAATAATCACGATAACCTCCGAAGATATTTTAGGCCGAGCTTCTTTTCCGATTTGCGTCGTGTTCCTATTTAATAGTGATATTGATAGCATTTCGAGAGTGTACCGCTTGGAATATTGTTTTTCTTCTTGCAATATTGTAACATTCTCTAAGTCTGGAGAGTGTCCCCGTGGTCCTGCAATGTTGCGATAAAGCCGTTCTGTTGTCGTTAGAGTAGTCGCGATTTTTGATGTTCGATTTGTGAGCGGGAATCCTTGTCTTTAGTTTTGATTTAGTAGTACCCACATATACTTTGTTGCATACGTTGGGACCCGTCGCCATTACATTTAATTTTGTATATTACGTTTGGATTCCTCGTATTTTTCGATTTTGCTTTTTGTATTGCTGTATATTTGTTGCAGGGTATTTTTATATTGGAACGCGATTTAAATTTTTCTTTGTCATATATGTTTGAATGTTTTATTCGGTTAGACAAACCAGGTACAAATACGGCAGTCTTATATATTTTGTTTATGTTTTGTTCTTTATTTTTATTCGTAGCGTAAAATTGGTGGATATAACCATTAATAAGGTGGATCGGAAACTCGTTGTTTTGAAGTATTTTTTTGATGATGCTTATATTTTTCGGGTGATATATTCTATAGCTGATAGAGAGAACTCGCCTGATAAAATTTTTGACAGTGTTTATTATTATATTCCTATCATGTTTCGAGTTAAAATTTATTGACCTCCCGGAATCCGTAGGCTTTTTATACCAGTCAAAGGTTAGATGGTTGTTATTTCTTATTACTACCGTGTCCAGAAAACGGCAACATTCCATTATTTTCCATCTCAGATGTGAATTTTATTGAGTTATGAAATGAGTTCTAGAGGCCCAGCATTTCTTCAACGGTATCGGTTTTCACAATAGCGAATAAATCGTCAACGTACTTTGTGAGCAGACGAGGTTTGTGCCGTGATTCTTCCTCAAATTTCAATAGTAATTCCTCCATTACTATACTACTAAATCAAAACTAAAGACAAGGATTTCCGCTCACAAATCGAACATCAAAAATCGCGACCACTCTAACGACAAGACCACGGGACACTCTCCGGACTTAGAGAATGTTACAATATTGCAAGAAGAAAAACAATATTCCAAGCGGTACACTCTCGAAATTCTACATATTATCAATACACGCATGAATTTTAAGAGCGATACCGACAACATCGCTCACGCATACAGACATTTGGTAATGAAGAGAAGTTAGCAACAATAATGCTGAGGGTGTCCAACAAGTTAATATATCCGTTGTTGTTAGCAGACATTTTGTTTTTTATTGCTGTTTATTATTTGTATACATCTTTGTTTTCTATTTGATATTCTGTGTTCTGCACTGAAATTTTAAATTAGACGACAAGAAGCATTCACAAGTGTAAGTGTTAGATTATGTTTGTGCATTTGTGGTTTTTTTTACATAGAACAATTTATTTTTTACAGCCCTAAAGCTGATTTCTAATTGAAATCGAAATATCGACAAAATAAATAAATACAACATATATGGTATAATTAATTGCATTTTATTAATAATATATATGTGTCACCTAGAGCTCGGAAATTCTTCTTGATATAAAGTAAAATAAAATTAAATGAAATTAAATCAACTAATTAAATTAAATTAAATGAAACTGAAATAAAATAAAATTAAACAAAATAATAAAAATAAGATAAAATAAAACAAAACTAAAATAAAATAAAATAAATTCAATAATAATTTAAAAAAAAATAAGAAAAAATAAAATTTAAATAATCAAATAAAATTAAGTACGGTAATATATAAGGAAATAAAATAAAATTGAATGAAATAAAATTAAGAAAACACGTATATAAGGTCTAATGAAAGAAATCAAAATAAAAAAAATAAGATGTGAAATAAAATAAAATTAAAAGAAATGAAATGAAATGAAATGATATGAAATTAAATGAAATTAAATAAAAGTAATAAAATAACGAAACAATAAAATAAAACATCGGTGCAATTTAAAAATGAAACATCAAAACCAAGAAGAATTGAACAGGGGGTTCCACAGGGTGGTGTCCTATCCCCACTTTGGTTTGATTTCTACATACCTAAGCTACCTTCGCCACCAGAAGGAGTTACTATCGCCGATGACTGCACAATAATGGCTACAGGCCCAGGCCCAATGGTCCGATGAGCTTTGCAACAGAATAAAACGGCTACCTCCTTGATCTCTCCAGTTTTTCGCCTCGCGAAACCTGGCATTATCACCGACTAAATCCTCCGCGACCTTATTTACAACATGGACGTCCCAAATGTCAACCATTTTGAACATCCAAGTCGATGGCACTACGCTACCGACTGTCTTACACCCCAAAATCTTGGGCGTGACATTTGATCAGGATCTACATTTTGGCGAGCACGCAGCCGAAATTGTACCGAAAATCCAGAGCAGTAATAAAATCCTCAAATCCCTTGCTGGCAGTACTTGGGGGAAAAGCTAAAGAAACGCTCATTACCACATACAAAGCAATTGGCCAGCCGATTGCGTACTACGCGTCCCCTATATGGTCGCCAAGCTAAAAATTACCAGTGGAAGAAGCTACAGGCCTGCCAAAATACTGCTCTCAGAACCGCCACGGGCTGTCTTCATATGTCCCCAGAACACACATATACATAATGAGGCGAGAATACTCCCCATCAGGGAGAGAAATGAGATGCTAACCAAACAGTTCCTGTTGAATACCCAGAAACCGGGGCATCCCAACAGACATCTGATTGATGAGCCAACATCGCCTAGGGACTTAAGGAGTCATCTCCGCAAGAATTTTGAGGAAATACGGCACCTGAGAACTCAGCCGTATGTAGCAAAAAAACACAAGCAGGTCCTCAGTGAACTCCACAAAAGGCGTCGGACCTTTATGCCAGGAATTGCCCAGTGAATCCAGTACTCAAAGAACAGCACCCAAAACTCGAGGAAGAGGAACACATACTCCCCAGGGAAACGCGAGTCACTCTGGCTCAACTTCGTTCGGGATACTGTAACAGGTTAAACTCTTACATATCCAGAATCAGCCCCGACATACAAAATGTATGCCCCGCTTGCAATCCGTTCTCACATGACACCAACCATTTCTTTAATTGTAATGTGGAACCAACGCCTCTAACACCCCTTTCATTATGGTTCACCCCTGTTGAAACAGCAAGTTTCCTTGAACTCCCGTTAGAGGACATTGATGACAATTTGTGATTCCGTCGCACCTACTAGGTGGGGCGAAGCACTGCTACAACAACAACAACAACAACAACAACACCATAATAAACTAACAAATAAACAAAAAATAAAATAAAATAAAAAAATTTAATAAAATAAAACAAAATAAAATAAGTTAAAAAAAATATTTTAAAAATAAAAATAAAAAAATATATATGATAGCCTTGTTTCTCTACCAGTGGCAAGGTATCCAATTCGACAAGCACTTTCTCATAGCTCTATTACAAACTCCAATATCAGGCCTCTTCTATTTCTTAAGGAATTTAGTCTACAATGTGGGCTATGTTGGGTAAAAGCATACCCCGAATGTTGAGAAAAAGTGTATCCTAAAGTCTGCAATGTAAGGTAGAACGCACTTGCTGAAAGAGCAACGGTGGGATATTTCTCAAGGTTTTTATTATGCTACTTGTGGCAGGACGCCATCTCCAATGACATGCCAATGTTAAAAGGGTATTTAAAGTATATAGACGGGGGTTGCCCATACTTCAAAGAGTATAAGAATTCTCATGCCTAGGGGTGGACCTGCAGAACCACAGGTGCTCTATATGTAAGCTAAAAGTCAAGCAGCCATTGCCGACACGACGGAGTAGAGAAATATGAGCTAACATTTGCAAACGAAAGTAGGTAAATATACTTGTACACATATGTGCGTCTGCCGATATGTTAACCACATTTTATCAAGCCACAATTTATGCGTTTTGCGTTCGAAAATGTACAACAAAAGCAACAACAGACAATTCGATTTGTTACCCAGGCCTTTGGTCATGTTACAAGGCGTTGAACAAACGCACACAAATCCTTTAAATGTTTGCACATACACACATACAAACATACATAGACCATATAAAGCAAAATGTTCAATATTATCAACGTTCACATATCCTTTCACCCATTTTATTTGGGTTTACAACCATACGCCCGTTTATGTTTTCCTCTCTGTACCTTACCCCTCTAATGGTAGCTGTGATGATTTACACGCTTGGTTTACTGTTGCTCGTTGCGGTTATTAGAGCGCTGTCTGCTCGAATTGGATCCATTGATTTCCCTTTATTCATTCATATCGTTTGCATGTCGCATTTCAATCGTTTGTTTGCTGTTTGCTTCTGTTCTTGTTTAGTTGCTTTTATTGTTGCTTTCGTACATTTTGATACTGTGTTGATTTTAATCGTCCGTTATGCCACTTTGGCCATATGTACACCTA
This sequence comes from Eurosta solidaginis, assembly GCA_029619165.1. Lineage (NCBI taxonomy): Eukaryota > Metazoa > Arthropoda > Insecta > Diptera > Tephritidae > Eurosta > Eurosta solidaginis. The sequence goes on along the minus strand of JARSSU010037979.1, from coordinate 62,945 downwards.
TTTATTTATTGTTTTTGTATGCATTTGTGATGATTTTGTGGCGGAAGGCAATTGAGCTTCGAATGGTAGATTCTCTAATTAAAATTTTACCGTCATACTATATCATCATAAAATATTTCCCTTTCCGTTTTTTATGTTTTGATGACATCTTTTAAGTGCCTTTTGTATTAAAATAATTTTTAATTGATTTACGATATTTTACGCTGTGAATACCAGTGATAATAATAATGATCCTTTAATTGGAGTTAAATGCTGGGCGTTGAAGCAAGTTACAGAATATTTTTTAAAAAGATAGTCTGGTATATTAACTTTGGTCCGATGTTTGTAACGTTGAGAAATATAGAAGATAGGCTCACCATTAAGTATACCGAATTGATCAGGGCGACGAACTGAGTTGATATAGCCATGTCCGTCCGTCCGTCTGTCTGTTTGAAGGCAAAGTAGTCCCTCAAATTTTGATATATCTCAATCAAATTTGTACAACGATGTGTTTTTGTATTATATTGGACATTTGTCGGATCCAGAAGGATCGGACCACTATAACATATATCTCCCATACAAACGATCGTTCAGATAAGACGATATTTGTCATTCTTGCCGCAATTTAGAAAGTATAAACGTGAAACTCGGTGATATATATTTTAATATATCATAGAAGATTTTCTGAAAAAGTTACTTTGATCGGAGCTATATATAGTCAGCCCTATTCTGCATTTCGACTTGGATTGGAATTTTTTCGATTTGGCAATTTTGGTATTCTGTGTTCCAATCTCTTTCGATCCAACTTCGAATCGCTCGATTTTGTGTATTCTGCATTTCGATCGTAGTTCCGTTTTTCTAAGTTGCAAATTAGTTGGAGGAAAAATATTAAATTTTTATTTTTTTATTAATTTATTACAGAATTTTAACAAAAATGTAAGGAAGACTTGTTAAGAAAGGTAGAAGGCTTGATGATGATTGTTTTTTATATGTTTCCAGGTCAAAAACGACATGTCGATGTCGAATTCCTTGGACGTATTTGCCCGCAAAAGTATCTAACACATACTTGAAAGCATCGTTATTAAGTCGAAAGTTTTTTTGAACCTAAATAAGAAAATAAGCCATTAAACTTACCACTATTAAGTTCAATTTCTTACAATTCGTCACTCATCTCTAATGGATTACACAAAAAATCTTTCAATATTTGCCTTTTCATTCTCGCCTGGCCATTTTCGTATGCGTTCCTTTCCAACTTCACAAATAATGCTGCGGCTATTGATTCCATTATAATAGACAGCTATAATTTGTGTCTGTCCGTTGGGTCCAGTTACATGCCAAAGCAAGCTGCCGCTGAAGAGGAAGGTGAAGAGAAAACGTAAACAATCCTTGCGGAAAGAATAAATAAACCTTTATAAAGTATTTTAGGCCAGTGCAATGAAATTAAATAAAAATAAATAAATGTAAGGCGCGATAACCTCCGAAGAGATCTAAGGCCGAGCTTCTCTTCCAATTTGCGTCGTGCTCCTCTTGATTTTCCCTACAAATTGGCCGGACGGGACCTACATGTTTTATGCGACTCCGAACGGCATCTGCAAAGCAGATGAGTTTTCACTGAGAGCTTTTCATGGCAGAAATACACCCGGAGTGCTTGCCAAACACTGCCGAGGGGCGACCCCGCTTAGAAAAATTTTCTTCTAATTGAAAAATCTTATTTCCAAAATTTTGATGTTGCTTTGCCCGGGAGTTGAACCCAGGGCATACGGTGTGATAGGCGGAGCACGCTACCATCACACCACGAGGCCGCCACGGCTGGCAATGAAATTAGCATCCAGGAAATTCAGAAAATTTCAAACTATATTCGTACAGGAATCCGTTTTAAACAAAAGTTTTTGGCCACGGCAGGGATTGGCGAAAAGAACGACAAAAACACAAATACAATTATGAAAGCACTTCACTCAAAAAAATATAACACTGCGGCAATATATTTTATTGCTTTTTTTTGTACAAATGGCGTGGATAATAAAATATAAATGTTTTTTCAGTGTTTTTTTAAAAATTTTCTTTAATTTTTTTTGTTCCAATGTTCACACATTCCGTACAAACAGCTGATTCGAAAAATCATTTGCTCTTCGTCTTCTCGTTACGATTCCGTCGTAATGCAGAATACCCAACTTCGATTAAAGCGGAGCGTAGAACGGGAACGTAATCGAAATGCAGAATTGGGGTGAGTATATATCCCATACAACCAAACCCTTAATTTCCAATAAAAAAATGTTAAACTTGGTGATATTTATTCTAATATATCATAGAAGATTTCACGAAAAAATCACTTTGATCGGAGCTATATGTGTATAGTATATACCTATCCCATACAACCGATCGTTCAGATAGAAAGATTTTTAGCCATTTCTCCCTTAATTTCCAATATAAAAACGTTAAACTTGGTGATATTTATTCTAATATATCATAGAAGATTTCCTGAAAAAATCACTTTGACGGAGCTATATGTGTATAGTATATACCTATCCCATACAACCAATCGTTCAGATAAGGGGGTTTTTGCCATTTTTTATTTTATATTTATCTTAAAAATCGTCTAGGTATGTACATCTCTTCACTATATATTTCTTATCTTATACAACCGATTATTTGGAGATTATGAACGAGATAAAATTATTGTTCAGCCCCATTCATGAAAGGTATGAAGTCTTCGGCACAGCCGAAGACAGCCCGGCCTTACTTTAAAATGCTAAATACATTTATTTCATAGTTTAACGAATATCACTTCAGGAAGGTCCAGACATCATACGCAGAAAGCCTAAAATGTTCGGCTCTTCCCTATGCAAAGACATGTCGCTATACATTGCAATAAATAAGAACAAGAGACCGGATCCTTTTGCAACAAGTACGCCCCTCCTTCGAATAGAATGAAGTAATCAAACGATATTTTTCGATAAATATTCGATAATATATCGATAACTTTTTGATTATATTGATAATATTCTGATAAATAATCGATAACTTTTCCATAAAGTATGGACAGGCTAGGTTAGGTTTAACTGGCTGCTGCGTAAGGACTTCACATAGACTGAATGAGCCCATGGTGTTACCAGAAGTTTGGTCAACGATAAAATATTCGATAACTTATCGACAATATTCCGAAAAATAATCGATAACTTTTCTATAAAATATGGACAGGCCAGGTTAGGTATAACTGGCTCGTCCGTGAGGACTTCACATAGACTGAATGAGCCTATAGTGTTACCAGAAGTTAGCTCAAAGACCAAAATGAAAAACTAAATCAAACGCTAGGACCTATGTAATAAAATATCTCCATCCTCTTGGCCTAAACTAGAAGCTTTCTGGGACCTATACCACTTGCTGCTTCTAGATCTGATAGCTGTGCTACTCCTAATAGCTGAAGTCTAAGCCTGGCAAGCTAGCTATTGAGCCTGTTATCTTTGAGATACATATGGCCGATTTTATCCGCCTTTAGTAGGAAAGCGACACGGACAGTTCTCCAAGCGTTGGGTACTTAATTCAGTCTTATCCACCCATAATATTATTTCAAACTATTCCACGTTCGCTCTAGTCGAAATTTGCAGCATGATAGAGAATATACCATCTGAGCCCGGCGATTTTAACTTAGAGAGAGTCTTCACAGCCCATTCGATCTTGGTATTGGCCACCAAGCCTGGAAATACCCGCTCCGTGATCGAAGTGTACATAGATGTTGTCTGCTGGCTCTTCAGAATCAACTGCCGATGAGAAATGTGTGTCGAAAAGCGCCTCAACAGACTCTTCACTGCTATGTCACCATTTTCCGTTATCTTTCTTTATTAGTCTCTGGACTATATTTCCCCTTGCTGGGACTTTTCTCAACCGCGCTGTTTTGCTAGAGCATACGATGTCCACACAGAAAAATTTCCATGAGATTATCTTCGCCCTAATGTCAAACTTGTAGGTACTTAACATATTCCTATACACGTCCCTGCATGCATCACTTTCTGCGAACTTTTGATAACAAATCGATAAAAATTTGATAACATCTACATAATTTTTCCATAATTATTTGACAAATTTTAGATAACTCGATATTTTTCTGATAACAAATCCATAGCTTTCTGATGTCTATCGATAACTTTTCGACAGATATGATCTGATAAATTATCGATAACCCTTCCATAAATAATAGATAACCTTTCGATAATAACTATAATTTTGCGATAACAACTCGATAACTCTTTAATAACATTCTTTTAAATATTCGATAACTTTCAATAACTTATCGATAACTTTTTAATCATATCGCTGATTTTCAAAAAAATGGTCGATAACTATTCGATAAATTTTCGATAAAAGTTAATAAAATTAATAACAAATCGGTAACAAAGTTATCGCTAAAAATGTATAACACTTCGATACTAAATCGATAGCTCGTCTATACCTCGTCAGCAAGGCACCTATGTATAACAAACTAATGACTCGTCGATGAAAACTAGTTAACACGCCTAAAACCCGTCGATAAGAAACCAATAACTCATCAATAACTAGCCCCTCTTCGGTTTTGACTTCAAATTTTTCCTTTCCTTTCCCTTCCTATTCTTTTTCCCCTTCCTTTAGTTTTCGGTTTTTGATTCCTATAAAACTTTCTTAAAACTTATGCTTAATATATGTGTAAATAAATAGCCAGCATGTTCTATCCTCTTACTACTTCTATGATAAATATAAGAACTCGCAGCCTACTTCTCACTTTAAATAGTCACACCCATAAGCTCCATCCACATACATACATACAACACGTGCTCGCCACGTGCTTTGTTTTCAGGCATCAGACGGTTTGTTGACATTTGTCATATAAGTTTTACTTTTATAACATAATTTACATTTTAATTACAACTTCAATTTGATCATTTACGAGATTCAAGATTTTAAAGATTTCGGTTGTAAATTCAAAAATATATAAATGTATATATATAAACATGAGCAACCACTTTCGCACTATAAGTCATTTTGACATAAAAGTTTTTGGATTATTTACCACAGTGCAAGTATTTGGGTAAAACGTTTCACACTCCTAGCCTTACACGTTTGCTGGCTCAACTTGATGAGTGTATGAAATAAAAACAATAATAAGTTGCTTGCTTTCATCACTATTTTGATGAATTTTTTTGTTGTGTTGAGGACGCTTTAAAACGAACTGCGTTTGTACAAAAATCTCAATTAAAATAAAAGAGTACGGAAAAGGAATGAAAAATGTTTGCGCTGATTTGTAGAAACCGCATTATTATTTTCTTTTATAAGGACCGTGCTGGCTTCGAATGTGCTGAGGACTTCATACTTTTACCCCAGTGGGTTAGGGGCTTAGAAAATACCCGCGGTAGGTATGCCTGTCGTAAGAGGCGACTAAAATACCAAATTGATTGAACGGGTTGTGTAGCGCAACTCTTTCAAGGGAGTTGCCAGCGCAATATATAGCCTTCTCCAACTCAATTGTCAACCTCACCTATCCGTGGCGAATCCTGTTACATTAACAACCGAGGCTCTGGCGACACCGAACTCCTCATGGATCTAGGGGGTGGGATGGCCTAGAAGGTCGCATGTGGTCATAACAAATCGATCACGAGATGGTAGGGCTTAGTACCGGAACGTACCGGATCTGCATCCGGCGAAGGACCATCAACATCGATAACACTCTCCCAAGACCTTCCACTCAAAGCCCGAACACATTCGGGGTTTTAGCGCTGTCATCATTTTGCAAGAGGCACGTAAACGTTTTCCTGCTCATAATAAAAGCAAAAGGATAACACGAATTTAAATTTCTTTATTTCAAAAAATTTAAATCACAATTTTTTTTAATTAAAAAAAGATACTTTCGTCAAATGCATAAACTGAATTGAAAATAAAAGTAATTTGAGCAAAACTCGAGAGCTGCAAAGAAATGAACTGACAACGCTAGCAAAACGTAAATTTTTGAACTCCTTTTGCGCTACTTTGGCGTTGCGTTGCCTGTGGCTTTGGAACATAGCTATGAAGATGTGTGCGTTCAAAGTCAGCTGTTGACGTAACGTAAGCGCCGAAACGACGCTTAAGACAAATCTGTTTGTGCCCTTACTGACTTCTATCCATATTTTGAATCAGGGACTTATAAAATTCAACCAATCCATTATTAAATTGATTTGAAGCAAACAGTTAGTACGATTGCCCATTAGTAATCTCCCGCACTGCCAAGGTCGCAAATCTAGCTATTATATAATTTTTGCAACAATTTTATTTTTTAAATTCATATCAAAACTATACATTTTCACTCTAGCGGTACCAAAACATAACATATAAATTTTGAAATAGCTAAAAATTACTAAAAGGACATACCTTTTAACCAGCGTTGGGTGTAAAAAATAAAAATAAAATGTAAGGCGCGATATCGATAAAGAGATTTTAAGCCGAGCTTCTCTTCCTATTTGCGTCGAGCTCGTCTTGATTTTTTCCTACAAATTGGCGGTACGGGACCTACTTGTTTTATGCCGATTCCGAACGGCATCTGAAAGGCAGATGAGTTTTCACTGAGAGCTTTTCATGGCAGAAATACACTCGGAGTTCTTGCCAAACACTGCCGAGGGGCGAGCCCGCTTAAACAAATTTTCTTGATTGAAAAAACTTTTTTCTAAAATTTTGATGTTGCTTTGCCCGGAGCGTGAACCCAGGATCTTCGGTGTGGATGGAGGGGTACGCTACCATCACACCACGGCGGCCGGTTGGGCATAGTGCACTGAAAACTCAGTATACTATGTATGGTAAGATTTTGCCTTCTTGATCTATTAGCTATTTCAGCATAAGAAAAACATATTTTCACGGGTACAGACGAAGGATGAGGTGTGTTGTAATTAAAAAAAACCCTCTATTTAGTGATAAGGGAAACTTTGTTGGTCTAACATCCTGAGACATGTGCATGATCTTCGACACAGCCAAAGTGCGGTTCGACGCCTCACCCGCGCGTTCGATCACGGCAACTCTTTCCGTCTTATTATCGCGCCAATTCTGATTGAGATATATACGGCATAAGCTGCGAGATATGCACTCCTCATAGTTAGTTTAAACGCTTTTTTCATTTGTATTGTGACGAATATTACCATCACTATTAATAAACTCCCAACACAAACACATTGAAGCGAGCCACACTGTGTACATAAACACATCAATCATCATTTACACCTATATATATAAGGCACGAAGAGATATTACGCCCACACACTTGTATCCGAAAGTTGCTACACATACACACGCATATGATTATGAGAAACACATAAACTACAAATATACATGTATATAGCTAAGTACGAGATATGTACTGCAGTTTTAGCAGGCGAAACGTCTAGACTGAAGTAGAAATATGCGAATGAAGCAGCAGAGAGTATAAAAGGGCGCAAGCTCAGTAGTCAAGAAATCAGTTTAATTTAAAAGCACGCTATCAGTTGCGAAGTAAAGTTTATTGCGAAGTACTCTCAAAGTAGTCTAATAAAGGTCATTTTGTAATACAGAATATTTGAGTGTTTTATTCAACAATTTAGCGATACGAACGTTAGTAGAAGGTGTAATATAAGTGTAGTTTCACTAAATTCGTTACAGTATCTATTCCAGTTTGTCCGGAAACCGAAAATACTAAATGTCTGTTTCTCCATATTATGTTGTGCTATGAGGGATTATTACCTCAATTGCTGCTTGGTAGTCAAGATAAAAGTTCACGCGGCTGCTGTTGAAGCTACTTTCCCCCAGTGTTTCTACTACATTTGGTCACGGTTACTATTTCTACCTGAAAGACAATAAAGCCGCAGACCCTACCAAATCCATCAGTTTGGAACCACCGGAGTGTTCTTATATAGCCTCGTCTCGTATTTATGGCCTCTGGCGAGAACACTTCCAACTCTATCTTGGCTCTTAGGCTGATAAAATATGTACTTAAAAATAAGGAGTACACCATACAACTAATAATCCTTATATTATTGTTTTTGGTTCGAGCTTTAATGCCAGTATTTATTTGTACTGCCACCCACAGTGAACAATTTAAATGTGGATACTCGACACATATTCTCATATGATTTCATGCTTAGCTGGTATATAAGGATATCAGCAATAGCGGCATAAAATCACTCAAATACATACGTATATACCTACCCACATTATCCTCTCACATTAATACCGCACATTATGTTTGACTTTTATTTCATAACAATCAGTGGGAGCCCCACTCTTGGGTACAAGATATAAAGTGTATTTTTGTTGTAGCTTGGCAGTAAGTAAATTGATATAGTGATAGTCATTAGCTCAACTTTGAAAGAACTCATAAAAATGTATTGAATTTAGCTCACGCCTTAAGGTCGGATTTACTTTCCTTTTTTACCTTTTCTGAAGTAGATTTGAAAACAACTAAATAATGGTATACTAACATCACCCAAAATTATTAAAGTATGCATTTCAATTGTGTTTACAAACATAAAACATATACCTACATACATAAATACGGCCATAAGGGCAACCTACCAAAAATATAAAGATAAACTAAACAATTTCATACAAACAGTGCGAAATCATCGTTTGAAGAAAATCAGAGCACCAGCAATGTTTGCAACTCTCCAAAAAGTTAACTCCGGAAATGTGTACAAAACAGCTTAATAGCGGAAGCAGTCACCCACACAAAGGAAATGCGCGTGCCGATCAGTAAGCGCCATCATTGCGCTCCAGTTTCGTTTCGGCATTTGCATTGAATGGTTGTGCGCGCAAAATAGTGACGTTGACGTAAGTGGTGCATTCTAAGCAGAGCAAAAAGCTAACGGTATTCGTCCGGGTGGAAGAGAAATGTCGTAAAATGTATAAGAAAGCAATGATTGGAACGCGAAGCGTACCGCCGGGGATAATTGTGTTATCCAAACATAACGGTAGTTAAAATAACGCGCGGCTGTAGTGTATATGTGAAATTATTGTGTTTAAATGAATATACAAAAATTAATAAAATGAAAAGAATCTATAGAAATACTGTTAAGTGCGGTACCGTTAAAAGTGAAAACTTGACCAAAAGAGAAGAATATAAGAAGGGTAAGCGTGAAGTTATGTAATAAAAAATTAAAATGGAGTAAAGCACAGTGAGGAAAGTTCAACAACGTGTTCTAGGAAACAAATTTGTTTGAGAAAATAATAAAAAAAAATCGATCAGGTAATACATAAATTAGTATTTTTTGATACGATTTCTAAATAAAATTCAACAGTTGTTTTGCAATTTTCACTTCTTTTTTGGAAAGATGGCTGCTGGCAGCGTTTGATGTTGAATTGCGAACTGTGCTGCTACTCAACGCCAGATGTCGGAGTACTGAACTTGACTTATTTGTAGCGCAAACCAGCACCCGAATTCCAACAATCGTTACGCTAGTACCAATGCCAAAATTCTAAAACCGTATCAAGTGCGCAGAAAAGTGTGCAACACTTAGTAACTCATGATTACAAGGAATAACAGCCTAACTCCTTTAGTACAAGTAAAGGACCTAGGCGGTTATTCCTTATGACCATATGGTTCTAAATCATGCATACTTTTCTGAGCATTTGTGATTGTTCGCATTAGCGAATGTTGGAATTCGGGAGCAGAAGCTCATTGAGCGCTTTTAGAAAACACGCTAAAACGTGATCACGCATCGATTTGGGTTTCACGTCAAATTAGTAGGCATAATTTTTTTTCTCAAATATATTTTTTTTGGTTTGCTTATTTATTTGGTTTTATTTTATTTAATAATTTTTTTTTGTATTGAATTATAGTATTTTGTTTCATTTTACTAAATATATTCTGTTTTGATTATGTTTTGTTTTATTTTCTCTATTTTGTTTTACTTTGTATTAAATTTAATTTTATTTTGAAATTTATATGTTTTAGTTTTTTTTTACTTTAAATTATTATTTTGTTTATTTAATAATTTTTATTTTTAATTTAGATCATTTTTTTTGTTTTAATTTAGTTCATTTTATTGTATTTGGTTTCATTTCATTTTATTTAATATACATTAAGTTTGTTTTACTTTCTATTATTTTATTTTGCTTTATTTCATTTTATTTGAAATTATTATATCTTATTTTATTTTATTATATTATATTTTCGTTTATTTTATATTGTTGTATTTATTTAACTTTATTCCATTTTCTTTTCGTTTACTTCAATTTGTTTTCTTTTATATTTGTCTATTTTATTTAAAATTTGTTTTCGCTCACTTTATTTTGTTTTTTATTATATTATTTTATTTTCACTTATTTTATTGTATTGCTTTTTATTTTCTTTCATTTTATTACATTTAATTTAGTTTTCCTTTATTTTATGTTATTTTGTTATTATTTATTTTATTTATTGTTTTGTCTTATTTTTATTTTATTTTTATTTATTATATTTTATTCTATTTTGTTTTATTTTCTTTTATTTTAATTTATTTTACCTAATATTTGTTTATCTTATTTATATTTAACTTAATTGATTTTTTTAATTGTATTTTCGTTAACTTTATTTTGTTTTATATTATTTTATTTTATTTTATTTTGTTTTATTTTATTTTTTATACCTTTCATGAACATGAAATGGTATATTAACTTTGTTCCGATGTTTGTAACGTTGAGAAATATAGAAGATAGACTCACCATTAAGTATACCGAAATGATCAGGGCGAGAACTGAGTTGATATAGCCTTGTCCGTCTCTCCGTCCGTCTGTCCGTCTGTCTGTTTGAACGCAAACTAGTCCCTCAAATTTTGAGATATCTCAATGAAATTTTGCACAAGGACGTATTTTTGTATTATATTAGACATTTGTCGGATCCGGTAGGATCGGACTACTATAACATATATCTCCTATACAACCGATCGTTCAGATAAGACGATTTTGGTCATTCCTGCCGCAATTTAGAAAGTATAAACGTGAAACTTGGTGATATATATTCTAATATATCATAGAAGATATCCTAAAAAATCACTTTGATCGCAGCTATATATAGTTACATGCCATACAAACCGATCCTCAGATAGAAAGATTTTTGGCCATTTCTCCCTTAATTTAGAAAGTATAAACGTGAAACTCTGTGATATATATTTTAATACATCATACAAGATTTTCTGAAAAAAATCACTTTGATCGGAGCTATATATAGTATATATCCATACAACCGATCGTTCAGATAGGAAGATTTTTGGCAATTTCTCCCTTAATTTCCCAATATAAAAACGCTAAACTTGGTGATATTTATTCTAATATATCATAGAAGATTTCCTGAAAAAATCACTTTGATCGGAGGCCATCGGGGTGTGATGGTAGCGTGCTCCGCCTGCCACACCGTATGCCCTAGGTTCGCACCCCGGGCAAAGCAACATCAAAATTTTAGAAATAAGGTTTTTCAATTAGAAGAAAATTTTTCTAAGCGGGGTCGCCCCTCGGCAGTGTTTCGCAAGCGCTCCGAGTGTATTTCTGCCATGAAAAGCTCTCAGTGAAAACTCATCTGCCTTGCAGTTCCCGTCCGGCCAATTTGTAGGAAAAATCGAGAGGAGCACGACGCAAATTGGAAGAGAAGCTCGGCATTAGATCTCTTCGGAGGTTATCGCGCCTTACATTTATTTTTTTCTTCATAGAAAATTTCATGAAAAAATCATTTCGATCGGAGCTATATATAATATATATCCCATACAACCGATCGTTCAGATAGAAAGGTTTTTAGCCATTTTTCCCTTAATTTCCAATATAAAAACATTAAACTTGGTGATATTTATTCTAATATATCATAGAAGATTTCCTGTAAAAATCATTTCGATCAGAGCTATATATAATATATATCCCATACAACCGATCGTTCAAAATAACGGGTTTTTTTGCCATTTTTTTATATTTATTTTAAAATCGTTTAGGTATGTACATCTGTTCACTATATATTTTTATACTCAGTTGAGCAGAGCTCACAGAGTATATAAGTTTGATTGGATAACAGTTGGTTGTACAGGTATAAAGGAATCGAGATAGATATAGACTTCCATATATCAAAACCATCAGGATCGAAAAAAAATTGATTGAGCCATGTCCGTCCGCCCGTCCGTTAACACGATAACTTGAGTAAATTTTGAGGTATCTTGATGAAATTTGGTATGTAGGTTCCTGAGCACTCATCTCAGATTGCTATTTAAAATGAACGATATCGGACAATAACCACGCCCACTTTTTCGATATCGAAAATTTCGAAAAAACCGAAAAAGTGCGATAATTCATTACCAAAGGACAGATAAAGTGATGAAACTTGGTAGGTGAGTTGAACTTATGACGCAGAATAGAAAATTAGTAAAATTTTGGACAATGGGCGTGGCACCGCCCACTTTTAAAAGAAGGTAATTTAAAATTTTGCAAGCTGTAATTTGGCAGTCGTTGAAGTTATCATGATGAAATTTGGCAGGAACGTTACTCCTATTACTATATATACGCTTAATAAAAATTAGCAAAATCGGAGAAGGACCACGCCCACTTTTAAAAAAAAATTTTTTTAAAGTCAAATTTAAAAAAAAATTTTATATCTTTACAGTATATACGTAAATTATGTCAACAATCAACTCCAGTAATGATACGGTGCAACAAAATACAAAAATAAAAGAAAATTTCAAAATGGGCGTGGCTACGCCCTTTTTCATTTAATTTGTCTATGATACTTTTAATGCCATAAGTCGAACAAAAATTTACCAATCCTTTTGAAATTTGGTAGGGGCATAGATTCTATGACGTTAAATTGTTTTCTGTGAAAATGGGTGAAATCGGTTGAAGCCACGCCCAGTTTTTATACACAGTCGTCCGTCTGTCCTTCCGCATGGCCGTTAACACGATAACTTGAGCAAAAAGCGACATATCTTTACTGAAACTTAGTTCACGTACTTATCATGAACTCACTTATCTTGGTATAAAAAATGAACGAAATCCGACTATGATCACGCCCACTTTTTCGATATCGAAAATTACGAAAAATGAAAAAAATACCATAATTCTATACCAAATACGAAAAAGGGATGAAACATGGTAATTGGATTGGTTTTTTGACGCAAAATATAACTTTAGATAAAAACTTTGTAAAATGGGTGTGACACTACCATATTAAGTAGAATGAAATGAAAAAAGTTCTGCAGGGCGAAATAAAAAACCTTGAAATCTTGGCAGGAATACTGTTTGTGGTATTATATATATAAATAAATTACCGGTATCCAACAGATGATGTTCTGGGTCACCCTGGTCCAAAATTTTGGTCGATATCGGGAAAACGCCTTCACACATACAACTACCACCACTCCCTTTTAAAATACTCATTAATACCTTTCATTTGATACCCATATCGTACAAACAAATTCTAGGGTCACCCCTGGTCCACCTTTATGGAGATATCTCGAAATGGCGTCCACCTATAGAAACTATGGCCCACTCCCTCATAAAATACCCTTTAATGCCTTTCATTTGATACACATGTCATACAAACACATTCCAGGGTTTCCCTCGGTTCATTTTCCTACATGGTTATTTTCCCTTATGTTGTCACCATAGCTCTCAACTGAGTATGTAATGTTCGGTTACACCCCGAACTTAACCTTCCTTACTTGTTTATCTTATACAGCGCATATTTGGAGATACGAATGGGATAAGATTACTGTTCAGCCCCCATTTTATTACATTTAATTTAATTTTATTTTACGTTATTTTATATATTACTAGCAGACCCGGCAGACGTTGTTCTGCCCTAAATTTGGCCTATCTGCATACATTTTAATAAGCTTTTTCCGTCTAACTCTGCCCTACCCCTCTACATTTTTTCCTAATCTCTTTAATCACTCCGCCCATCGTCTTTTCGCTTCATCTCCATCTTCGTCTCATTCTATGTCTTTCTCAGTCTTCTTCTCTCTTTTCTCTTCTCTCAAGTTTTCTCCTTCTTCTTCATCTCTTATTGCCAGTCCCAGAGGGTGATAAGTATTTTGTTCCAATCTCAATCCGAGTCTCAGTTCCAGCCTCACTCCGAAACTCAGTCTCGTAAATACTAATATAGGTAAATTTATATACGAAATTTCAGGCAAATCGAATAGAACTTATGCAAATAAGTATGTGATATTATTAATTCATGTCTTATTTCGGCGTCGCATGCATATTTATCAGTTTTGCCAGGTTGATGCGACTAAATCGAATATCACAATGAACTCAGATATCTCAGCAACAGCTTTCATTTGATATCCATAATACACACACATTCTAGCGGTATCCGGGTCCATGTTTTGGCTATATTTCGAGACCCTAGTCACTCAGCGGTGTTAAACTCACTCTGTATTATAGCACACATCAACAGCATCAATTTGATACCCATAATATAAGAACACATTCTAGGTGTATCCGGGTCCATGTTTTGGCCTATATCTCGAGACCGTTGTCACCCAGTCAGTGTTAAACTTACTCTGTATTATAGCACACATCAACAGCATCAATTTGATACCCATAATGATAAGAACACATTCTAGGTGTATCCGGGTCCACGTGTTGGGCTATATCTCGAGACCTAGTCACCCAGGGTATGAAAATTTATCCTGTACTATAGCACTCATCAACAGCTTTCATTTGATATCCGTATTGTATAAGCACATTCTAGGTGTATCCCGGGTCCATGTTTTGGCCTATATCTCAGACCGTATTCACCAGCGGTGTTAAACTTACTCTGTACTAAAGCATCCATCAACAGCTTCAATTTGATACCCATAATGTAAAAACACATTCTACGTGTATCCCGGGTCCACGTTTTGGGCTATATCTCGAGACCCTAGCCTCCCAGTTGTATGGAAATTATCCCGTACTATAGCACTCATCAACAGTTTTCATTTGATATCCATATTGTATAAACACATTCTAGGGGTACCCAGGTTCACGTTTTGGCTATATCTCGAGACCCTAGCCTCCCCGTTGTATGAAAATTATCCTGTACTATAGCACTCATCAACAGCTTCATTTGATATCCATATTGTAATAAACACATTCTAGGTGTACCGGGTCCACGTTTTGGGCTACATCTCGAGACCCTAGCCTCCCAGTTGTATGAAAATTATCCTGTACTATAGCACTCATCAACAGTTTTCATTTGATATCCATATTGTATAAAAACACTCTGGGGGTACCCGGTCCACGTTTTGGGATATATCTCGAGGACCCTAGCCTCACAGTTGTATGAAAATTATCCTGTATATATCACTCATCACAGTTTTCATTTGATATCCATATTGTATAAACACATCTAGGGGTACCCGGGTTCACGTTTTGGGCTATATCTCGAGACCCTAGCCTCCAGTGGTATGAAAATTATCCTGTACTATAGCACTCATCAACAGCTTTCATTTGATATCCATATTGCATAAACACATTCTAGGGGTAGCCAGGTCCACGTTTTTGATCTCAAGACCCTAGACACGTAGCTAAAAAAAGGTAGACGTTGGCCGATTCTCAGACCTACCCAATATGCTCACAAAATTTCATGAGAATCGGTTCAGCCGTTTCGGAGGAGTTCAGCCTCTAAAACAGTGACAGAAGAATTTTATATATTAGATTTTGTCTTATTTCTTTTTTTTATTTTATCTTTTTATTACTTTATTTTTGCATATTTTTGTGTTATTATATGGTATGTTGTGATCATAAAAATTTGTACAGGGATTATGCTAAAATTTGAATATCAAAGTTCAGCAAGATTATGTCTTTTGCAAGATTCCAAATGTTGTAAATATACTTCTAAATATCTCGGAATATCTCGATCTCTGTGCCATTTAGAAAACTCTTTTGTCCCAAGTATTACAAAGTTTCGTTCAAAGTTTCAAGTCTCTGGGTTATTGGACAGCCCCTTAAAACTCGAAAGTAAAATTTTCGATTTCGAACTTTTTTTTAATTTTTACGATCCCTGGACGCCTAGCATTATAAATTGTCATCGGGTTCCGATCTTTGTTCTAAGTTTCAAGAACATAGCTCTATGGGAAGTTACTTAAATAGCGGTCACAAGATTCTCGGTCCTCTGTCCCATTTAGAAACCTCAATTATCCTAAATATTATAATCTAACAGAGCCCAAATCTTCTTTCAAAGTTTCAGATCCCTGTTTTTTAGTGAAGTTCCTTAAAGCTCGAAAGCAAAATGTTCAAGCTCGGTCGATTTTTAGAACTATCGCGATTCCTGAACCACCTAGCAAAGTTTTTTCCCTCATGATAAATCGTCATCGGATACTAATATATGTTCTAAGTTTCAAGACACTCTCCGGGAAGTTACTCAAGAATTGGTTGAAAGATTCTCCGATTTTGTATCGAAATTGGCGGAAAAACATCAAACGAAACTATTTTAAAGGAACAAAAAAGGATCTGTCCGATGATACCTGTTCAGGCAGAAACAGGTAAAATTGGTCTCTCTACATGACATACTCAAACAAAAGAGATCACTCCAACCCATAAGAAAATAAATAATTGTAAGGGGCGATAACTTCCGAAGAGATTTGGGCCAAGCTTCTCTTCCAATTTGCGTCGTGCTCCTTTTTAATTTTTCCTACAAATTGGCGAGACGGGACCTATTTGCTTTATGCCGACTCGGAACGGCATCTGCAATGACTTTTCACTGAGAAGCTTTTCATGGTAGAAATACTTGCCAATAACTGCAGAGAAGCGACCTCCCTTAGAAAAATTTTCTTCTAATTGAAGAAAAGTTGTTTCTAAAATTTTTATGTTATTTTCACCGGCGCGTGAACCAGGATCTTCGGTATGGTAGACGGAGCACGCAACCATCACACCACGGGGGCCGCCACTCCAACCCATATAAAGAGATGAAAACTGGCAATAGTCGCATATTCCTTAGCGACTCAGCCCAGATTCATCCTAGACTAATCGCATTTTTTGCAGGGTACTGGGTACGAAACAAATAACAGTATTTATTTATATTGCCACCCACAATGAACGATTTAAATTTTTATGGTATTTTATATATCCTCATAAATTGATTCATGCTAAATAATACAAAAAAGTACTGCATATGGTTAATATGTTTAACGTCTTAACATCGGCTTAACTCATTTTTCCCTTATTTAAGTTTTCTAATGCAAAAAAGAGTCCGAAGATTATACCATAAATTGACCACGAGATAGGAAAAAAATATGACAGTAGCATAAATAGGGCATACTAATGTGTCTACATTATAAATAAATGGTAACTCAATCATCACCCAAAATTATTATAAAATATGTATTTCAATTGTTTTTACAAACATAAAACATGTCAAGTACGACCATAAGCCCAACATACCAAAAATATAAAGAAAAACCAAAATTCATTTACAATCGCGATGTCAAGGTTTCTCCACAACAAACAAACTAAATGAGCGTTCGAAGAGAATCAGAGCGCACCAACATTGTTTGCATCTCTACAAAAAACTAACTCCGGAAATGTAAAGAAAACGACTAAATAGCGGAAGTAGACATTTATACACCCAAACAAATGAAATGTGCGTGCCATCAGTGAGCGCCATCATTGCGCTCCAGTTTCCTTTCGGCATTCGCATTGAACGGTTGTGCGCGCAAAATAGCAACGTGACGTAAGTGGTGCATTCTAAGCAGAGCAAAAAGCTAACGTTCATTCGTGCGGGTGGAAGAGGAATGTCGCGAAATGTATGAGAAACCAATGATTAAACTCGGGGCGTGTTGTGGGGGTTAAATGTAGTATCAAAGAATAACGGTAGTTAAAAGAACGCGTGGCTGAAGTGTAGATGTGAAATGAGAAATTTACTGTGTTTAAATGAATATACAAAAACAAATAAAACGCATAGAATCTATTGAAATGCTGTTAAGTGCGATGGCGTTAAAAGTGAAAGTGTAAACTTCAGGAAAATCATGGTTTTAAGAATATAAGGGTAAGCGTGAAGTTATGCATTAAAAAATGAAATTGGAGTAAGCCCAGTACGAATAGATCAACAAATGGCTTATAGGATACAAATTCTTTTGAGAAAATTTATAAAAAAAAACTTTTTTATCACAATACGGTCAGTTAGTTTCTGTATCACCATCTCATATCATTGAAAAACACAAATTGGTCTTTTTTGATACGATTTCTAAATAAAATTCAACAGTTGTCTTGCAATTTCGGATTCTTACTGCAAAGATGGCTGTCGGCAGCGTATATTGAATTGGAATTGGTAACTGTGCTGCTACTATCCGCTAGATGTCGCAGCATCTAACTCTACTTATTCGTAGCACAAACCAGAAGCTCATTGGGCGCTTTTAGCAAACACAAATGTTGATCAACTTTTGAGTGATCGTCGATTTGGTTATTACACCAAATTACTGAACATAAATGTTTTTCCTCAATGATAAATTTTTTTCCGCTACGTTCACTCAACTTATTTATTCGACTACTTGGGAGTTCTTTGACATTTTGGAAGTATTGGTTATGCAGAACTCCCGGGGAAAAAGGCCCGGAAAATAAAATAAAATTAAGTAATCTGCAACAAAAAGTTGAAATTGTTATGAAAACAATTCAAGCATTCATTTTTATTTTTTATTTATTTACAACATCTCTATTTATTTCAAATCATTGAATAAAAAAATTATTTATTTTTTTAAATTAACTTCACCTTCCCTCTTTATTTAGTTTACATTTACTTCATTTTAGTTTACTATTATTTTATTATTCAGTGTTGTTAATACCGTTATTTTATATTCCATAACATTGGTTTTCTTTAAATTAATTGTATATTATTTAACTTATTTTTTTTAATTTGATTTACTTTATAATAACTAAAATTATTTGTTGAGCTCCAGGCCGGGTTTTCTTAAATAAAACACTTGGATGTGTATTTTATTTTTGTTTTTATTTTTCAATATTTCGACTTCAGACATACCCTTTGTTTTATTTAAGAAAACCCGGCCTTGGGCTCAACCAAAAATTTTAGTTATTTTAAATACTAACGGCCAAAAACCAGACAAATAAGCATTTACTTATTTTATTATATATTTTATTATATTTTATTTGTTTGTTTTTGTTTTGAATTTGTTTTGTTTAATTTATTTAATTTTATATTATTCTATAAATTTTTTTTAATTTAGTTTTATTTAACTTTGTTTTAATTTATTGTTTTATTATATTTTATTTGTTTGTTTTTGTTTTGAATTTGTTTTGTTTAATTTTATTTAATTTTACTTTCTTTTATCTTATTCTATAAATTTTTTAAATTTTATTTTATTTAACTTCGTCTTAATTTATTGTTTTATTTCATTTTATTTAACTTTATTTTAAATTATATTATATGACTTCGCTTTCTTTTATTTATATTTTTTTGTTTTAACATATTTCATTTGTTATATTTTGATTTATTTTTTATTTTAGAATGTTTTTAATTTTATTTTGCTTGGATATATACAAATTTGTTTCTTATATTTTTTTTAAATTTAATTAAATTTTATTTTATTTCGTTTCATTATATTTTAATTACTGTTTTTAACTTCATTTTTTACTATTTAATTTTTTTTAATTTTATTTTATTTTGACATATTGAAATTTTTTTGTCAAATTTTTCAACTTTTATTTTATTTAACTTTAGTCCATTTTTTACTTCTATTTTTTTATTTTATTTTATTTTAGTTCACTATATTTTATTTGTTTTATTAATATATTTAATTTTATTTTATTGTATTTTTATTTATATTTTTTTATTTTATTTTATTTTATTTTATTTCATTTTATTGTCTTTTATTTAATTAAATTCAATTAAACTTAATTTTATTTCATTTTATTTTGTGTTACTATATTGTGGCTTAGGTATACATTTTATAGCAATGCGGGCATGATTATAATTAAGGGGGCAGGCCTTATATCTCTAAAAAAATATATAAGGCCCGCGTGGTTATTTTATTTTGTCAACGGGTGTTATTTACCTTTAAAAACAAAATGCACAATAACCTCCGAATTGATTTTAGGCCGAGCTTTTCTTCCAACTTGCGTCATGCTCCTTCCAATTTTTTCCTACAAACTTCCGGGATGGGGCCTACATGTTTTAGGCCGCCTTCGAACGGTATCTGTAAATCAGATGAATTTTCACTGAGAGACTTTTCAAAACCAATTTATATTAAGAAATGGAAATAAAGCCGTATGTATGTTTGAACGCAAACTATTCCCTTAATTTTTGAGATATCTTGATGAAATTTGACGAGCGGATGTATTTTGGTGTCCGATTAAACATTTGCTGGCACTGACCGGATGCGACTACTATCACATACTCTCGGTTGGTGTTTTATATACGACAATGATTATATAAAAATCGGCTGTATGGGGGATAGCCGATTTTTAGGTTTTTTATCAATTCTTCCTCAATTTATCACATATTTGAAAAAAGTTTCGTTACATTTCATAAAAAAGTTTAAATTAATTTGAACAAAATTTCATTTGTGTGAAAAAAGTTTCATTTCATTTGAAAAAGTTTCATTGAAAAAATTTTGATTTGATTTGAAAACTTTCATTTGCTTTGAAGAAAGTTTCATTTGATTTGAACAAAAAGTTTAATTCATTTGAAAAAAGTTTCATTTGTTTGAAAAAAGTTTTATTTGTTTGAAACAATTTTCATTTCATTTGAAAAAAGGTTAATTTCATTTGAAATAAGCTTCATTTCATTTGATTTGAAGAAAGTTTAATTTGATATGGCAAAGTTCTGTTGGATTTAAAGAAAGTTAAATTTGATTTGAAAAAAGTTTAATTTAACTTAAGAAAGGTTAATTCATTTGAAAAAAGTTTGATTTGATTTGAAGAAAGTTTCATTTGATTTGGAAAAGTTATGTTTGATTTGAAAACAATTTAATTTGAATTGAAAAATGTTCCTATGATTTGATACAACTTTTAAATTGACTTCAGAAAGTTTCATATCATTTGAAAAAAGTTTCATTTCATTTGAAAAAAGGTTAATTTGACTTGAAAAAAAAATTTATTTGAATTGAAAGAAGCTTAGTTTGACTTGAAAAAGTTTCGTATCATTTGAAAAAATTTCATTTCATTGAAAAAATTTTAATCTGACCTGAAAATGCCGTGAATTCGATTGCTCCAGAGAGGGTTTCCAGATATATTACCAGTTGAAATTTCTTCCTTTTAACAAAGGCCGTTTTGGTATAGAAGTAGTGTGTTGGGCTGCCATGTCGCAAGCGCCAGTTTTAATGACAAGAAATTGTGTACTTGAAAAAGATATACATATGCATGTATGTATATAAATGGTGAACTTTGAAAATTAAAAAAAACCAGTATAACGAATAAGTATAAAATTTTAAGTGGAAAGTATTCAAAGGTAAAGGCAGTTGCACAAAAATAAATAAAAAAAATTAATTGAGAAAATTTACGCAAAAAGTAAGTTTAAAAAGCTTCAAAAAAGGCTCATTATACAAATACTAAAAAGAGTAAACGTCACGCCTTGAAAGAAGTATTTTCTACATAATGCTACATCGATACGCCCACTTCTTGCGCCTGCTTCAGCCATATATAAAAAGAAACTACCCAATCAACCCTCAAAATTTTGCATATCTTAATTGAATCGAGTGCGAGAGCATAACACATCTGATTATCTATAAATTTACAAAGTGTCATGAAGGCAATATCCTGGGTAAATACGCTTCAATGCCTCTAACAACATAATCAACAAACCAATGTAAATGATTAATGCAAGTGTGATTGTATGTGTTTATGTATGTGTGCGTGTTCTATACAAAAAGGCCTCCGTGCTTATCTTAAATCGGTTTAAGCGTTTTATATTTGCGTTAATCGGTTCATTGACGCACGCAATGCTACATAATAAAAAAAGATGCCTTGAATGAGGCAGAAGCTATCATAACAACAAAAAGTGCAATGAGTGGCATGGAATGTAGGTGCGTATAGGTAATGTGTGCATTCGAACACATTGTGTCTATGTTACGTGGTAGCACCCTTATGAATAGCCATATGCTTGTTGCTATGCATTTGCAATCGCTGCATTATCAGCTGGCATATTAAGTGACAATGACGTGTGTAACAAAAGGATTACAATATAACGACGCTTCATAAATGGATGAACTCATACAGAGGGAGAAAGTGAGTCTTATTTTCTTTGAGCTTTATCGCACATTAATCCTATTTGTGAGTGTATGCATGTAAATATTTTCGCTATCATCTTAGGATTAAGTATTAAGAAATGAAAGTGTACAGTTGACCTATTTCTCTATTCCTAAAAAGAATGCTTTTATTTGAAGCATACTTATAGGCGCATAATGCTCAGCGAACAAACATAGCTGTGCCAATTTTTTTTAAATTTCGTAAATTAAATTTTTTTATTTGTTTGAGTATGCAGTTTTATAACCCAATCAATTTTAGACTTACGAAGTGCAATTTATAAGTCTTTCAAAGTTCGTATTAATTTTTAAAAATTTTTTCTCCGGAGGGTTTTTGCATTCTCTTCTATAAAAAAAGAAAATCTAAAACACCTTTCGGGGAAAAAATTGTCTAAAATCAATGCAAATTTTTAAGAGACACGCAGCTCGTAAAAATTTATTGAATTATTTAACTTCATACTCAAAAAAGCTCAGAGAACACAAAATCAAAAGTTTAAAAATTGAGAGAAGAATTTAATTGACGAAATTTAATAAAACTTGCAGCTGCTGTTTTTCTGTTCGTTGCTACGTGTCAGCGCATTTCAAAGGAGTTTGTTAAACAAATCTCTAATCATTATCAAAAAAAAACAAAACAAAAAAAATAAGTACTTGACACTACTTATTTTCGGGTTATTTTTTTCAATGTGCGTCCTTTTAATTTGTTTTTGCAAATTGGCTGGACAGGACATACATGTTTTATGCCGACTCCGAGAGGAATCTGCAAGAAGATACAATTTCGCTGCGAAGCTTTTCATGGCAGAAATATACTCGGAATGTTGGCTCAAACATTTTTTGATTCAATTAGAATTTGCTGTTGCTTTTCCCGAAGGTTCAATGTGGTTATATAAAATTGTTCCTGATGGTCGGGCTAGTTCCTTAATGGTGCTTGTTACCCTAACGTACCGGATCTATATCTGGCAAAGGACCATCATCATCTATAACACTCCTCAAAACCTTCGGGAAGTGTCTTTATTGCTACAACAACAACAGCGTTTCTAGGTCTTTACCTCATGTCTGGTAGACAGGGACTTGAGAATTCTGTTACGAACTTTAAGTACAAATGCAGGTCATTATCGATAGTTTCCCTCAGATGACTTGTTCGGTGATGGTGACAGGTTAAGCAAGTCCAAAGAGCTGGAAAAGAATAGGGAGATAGTTCTTAATTTTACATAGATCATCAATGTAAGGGCCAGGAACTGTCGTCATTATCGTGCAGTCATCGGTGTAGGGAACGTTGTGACTCCTTTCAGTGGAAAAGCGAGCTGCGATATGTAAAAACTATCAAAAGTTGGGGTTGGGCACCAGACTGTGGCACCTCTGGTTTAGCTCCTCAGTTTTGATGTTACGTTCCTGAATGCGCTGATGCTTGCCGACCAGACAGATAATTTGCAATCCACCTTTTGAGAAAAGGTGGAAGAGTAGATCGCTCCAAAGTCTGCAGTATTGTACTGTGATTGACTATTTCAAAAGCTTATGATAAGTCTAGCAATACGAGCACTGTTCTATGTTTGATTTTTTGATTCAGTCCGCAATTTACTTGTGTGTTAATGGCGTTTAGCATTGTGGTGGTGCTATGTAATTTTCGAAAGCCATCTTGATGATAGGCAAGTCGCAAGTTTGCGTTGAAATAAGGAAGCAGCACGGGCTCAAGTGCCTTAGCTATTGGCGACATGAGTGATATCGGGTGATGGCTTGCCATAATTCCCTTGGTCAGGGATAAAAAATAACGAAGGTTTTTAGCAGCGCCAAGGCAATCTCTTCGGGCCTACTACTTTAGATGGTTTGGCAATTTGTGTGGCTTCTTCAACCTCTTTGTGATGGTAATGGCAGACACGCTATGTTTGTGCTTATGTGCGTGTTTTCTGTCTAGATTTGTCGACCGAGGAATGCATACTCGCTATTTAATCGCAGCCGATAGCTGTTTATCGCTGATGGGTGGAGGGATGTTTGCCATTGTGCTACACCGGCAGGGAGGTTACAGTTATTTAGATGTTCCTTCAATTCCTCCGCTTATGTTGTATACAATTTGTGTAATGCGCAGGCTTATGACGCTGGTTTGAGAGTCGCTAGAGCATGCTGTGTTACAAGGTCACGCTCTATCGCTAAAGTTGTGGCCTCCTTGAGAAAGTGTTCTGGATTTCCGTAATTCTTCCAGAGGGAATGAAACGTGCCGACGAAGATCAATGACCTTGCGGAAAGCATGTTCTACCTGACAGACATCAGTCGGGATGGGATATGATCTGTATACTCTTTATACGTTTGCTACTTTCCCTTTTAAAACTGGTGAAAGTGCGGTTCTCAAACTGTTCATGAATCTGGCTGATCGTTTAAGCGAAAAGAGAACGGACAGGTGGTCAGATGCCAATGTTACTATCGGCTGACCAGCAGGTTTACTAGTCCCGCACCTACGATGGATATGTCTGGCAAGCTGTGACAATTTCTTTCCATTCGAGTGGAGCATTTTCGTTTACTGTGCACAAACGCCCGTGTGCTCTATTTTATCCGCCAAACATTTCACCTCTGTAACCAGAGCAGGTATACAAAGCGGATTTGCAGTGATCTTAGTCTTTTGGATCGCAGTTACGCGGATGTTGTGCCGCTTCATGAAGGCGACTATCTCCATGATCTGCTCAGCTAACCCATTGTAGTTTAACTGCAGTATTCAATATTAATGCATTAATCGTTTTTGTCTGAAAAAGTTATAGTTTGTCTTTTGTTAAGATCGAAAAACTGTACCAGCCATCGAATGCTCCTGCTACATCTAAAAGTTTTAGACATTTTTGTCGTGTGAACCCACCGACTAGTATCTATAACATGAAAAACTCCTCAACAAAAACTCATTTGAAATGTGCAACACGTACCTTAATTTTCCATAATTTTATTAGCAGGAAGTTTTTTTTATGTTCGTATTCATTATTGCATCCCCAGGCATACAAATACAAATACACACTGACATATACACACAGAGAAGTGCGAATCTAGAGCAAATGAAATTCTACCACCAGCAGCTTTGGTAATGAAAGATAGAAGAAAAAAAATTGAAAAACAATACAAACAAAACTGGTAATAACAGGGTAATAAAAATGGCGCAGGGAAAGTCGTAAAAGCGCAAAGATGAAAATGACAAGATTCCTAGAAACTCACCGCTAAAAACATACATACATAAAAACATGAAATAAGTGTGTGTGTGTGTGCTCTGAATTCCACCTTAATATGTTTTCTGCTGCATTTGAGCTTCATATCCTTTTTGTGTCAGACATTCGCAAGTCGGAACACTTGCACTTATGCCTCGTCCTCCTCCTACTCCATACTCCTCATCCTTATATGGTGATCAAATTACAAAACTCACTCCCGCATGATTCAGAAGAATTTCATGTGCCTGTACTCCTTACAAAAAAAGTCATAAATAACAAGTAAGGAAAGCTAAGTTCGGGTGTAACCGAATATTACATACTCAGCTGAGAGATTGGGAGACAAAGAAGGGAAGATCAGCATGTAGGAAAATGAACCTAAGGTAACCCTGGAATGTGTTATATGACATGGGTATCAAATGGAAGGTATTAAAGAGTATTTTAAAAGGGAGTCGCCATAGTTCTAAACTAGTGGGACCAGGGGTGGATTCTAGAATGTGTTTATACGATATGGGTATGAAATTAAAGGTATAATGAGGGTTTTAAAAGGAAGTGGCTCTTAGTTGTATATGTGAAGGCGTTTCGAGATATCGACCAAAATGTGGACCAGGGTGACCCAGAACATCATCTGTAGGGTACCGCTAATTTACTATATATATGTAATACCACGAACTGTATTCCTGCCAAGATTCCAAGGGCCTTTGATTGCGCCCTGCAGAACTTTTTCATTTTTTCTACTTAATATGGTAGGTTTCACACCCATTTTACAAGGTTTTTTCTAAAGTTACTTTTGCGTCAATAAACCAATCAAATTACCATGTTCATCCCTTTTTTCATATTGGTATAGAATTATGGCATTTTTTTCATTTTTCGTAATTTTCGATTTCGAAAAAGTGGGCGCGGTTATAGTTGGATTTCGGCCATTTTTTGTACCAAGATAAGGTGAGTTCAGATAAGTACGTGGAGTGAGTTTAGTAAAGATATATTCGGTTTTTGCTCGAGTTATAGTGTTAACGGCCGAGCGGAAGGACGACGGTCGACTGTGTATAAAAACTGGGCCGGGCGGCCGATTTCGCCCATTTTCACAGAAAACAGTTACGTCCAAAAGAGGTCTATGCCTCTACCAAATTCAGAAGGATTGGTAAATTTTTGTTCGACTTATGGCATTAAAAGTATCTAGACAAACTAAATGAAAAAGGCGGAACCACGCCCATTTTGAAATTTTCTTTTATTTTTGTATTTTGTTGCACCACATCATTACTGGAGTTGAATGTTGACATAATTACTATATACATATATTTAAGAATTCATGAGCTTAACACCGGCTTATAATAATTGAATTTCAATTATTATGTTTTTTCTAAGAGAAACTGAAAAGAAAGAAACATTACGGCATA
Organism: Eurosta solidaginis; assembly: GCA_029619165.1. Lineage (NCBI taxonomy): Eukaryota > Metazoa > Arthropoda > Insecta > Diptera > Tephritidae > Eurosta > Eurosta solidaginis. The sequence goes on along the minus strand of JARSSU010037979.1, from coordinate 36,251 downwards.
TTGCGATGGACCATTTTGAAAACCGCCAACGTAATCATCATCAGGCAATTTTGTAATGTTATCAAGGGTTTCACCATATCACTTATATACAGTAAAGATATAAAATTTTTTGTTAAAATTTGACTTTTAAAAAATTTTTTTTAAAAAGTGGGCGTGTTCTTCATCCGATATTTGTAATTTTTATTAGCACATATATAGTAATAGTAGTAACGTTCCTGCCAAATTTCATCATGATACCTTCAACGACTGCCAAATTACAGTTTGCAAAACTTTAAATTACCTTCTTTTAAAGTGGGCGGTGCCACACCCATTGTCCAAAATTTTATTAGTTTTCTATTCTGCGTTATAAGCTCAACTCACGGCCAAGTTTCATCGCTTTATCTGTTTTTGGTCATGAATTATCGCACTTTTTGTGTTTTCGAAATTTTCGATATCGAAAAAGTTGGCGTGGTTATAGTCCGATTTCGTTCATTTTAAATAGCGATATGAGATGAGTGGCCTAGGAACCCACATACCGAATTACATCAGATACCTCAAAAATTTACTCAAGTTATCATGTTAACGGACAGACGGACAGACGAACGGACGGACATGGCTCAATCAAATTTTTTTTCGATATGATGATTTTGATATGTATATGGAAGTCTAATCTATCTCGATTCCATTATACCTGCTAAATCAAGTTATTATACTATAAAAACATGAAATAAGTGTGTGTGTATGTGCTTTGATTCTACTTTAATACGTTTTCTGCTGCATTTGAGCTTCATATCCTATTTGCGTCAGACATTCGCAAGTCGGCACACTTGCACTTATGCCTCGTCCTACTCCTACTCCTACTCCTACTCCTCATCCTTATATGGTGATCAAATTACAAAACTCACTCTCGCATGATTCAGAAGAATTTCATATGCCTGTACTCATTACAAAAAAGTCATAAATAAAAATATGAATGAATAATTTGGTAGACTTTGGGAAAATGAGAGTAAGCATGTAGTAAATAATTTTGTTTTGTTGTTGTAAGCATATGGAATGCAATAATGATATGACAAACTTGACACAGCACGTGTAGGCATTCGGCTTAGTTCTTGTTTTTTTTAAGACTCTTCTATTTTACAGCGATTTATTGGAACACGGTTGAAAATTTGGGTTTAAATCTTAAACTTTTTGGACTAAATATGTACATATATGACCAACATATTTTGCTTTTAAATGTAGACCTTACAAAGTTTAATAAAATCGTGCTGATATGACTGTTTTTGAATTGAAACATTTCGGTTCAAATCTTGGTGCAGAAAACTTCCATCTTTCAAACCAAAGTACAGTAACATATAAACATTTTGGTTTAGATACAAAACAGTTTAAATGTGAAACCAAAATAAGACTACAACTAAAATATTTCTTTCTTGCTTTTCAAATCCCTAAGTATATTTTTGAAATCTCCAAAAACTAGAATTAAAACATAGCAGTTTAAAACTTAGACCAGAAATATTCCATATTTTGAACCACAGAATATGCAGTTAAAACTTTTCGATTTGAATTTACAAGTACAAAAAAAACCTAAACTAAAGCCTTTCGATTTATGTTTAAACTGTCAAAGTAAAAGAGTTTAGGCAATAGCGGGAATAAGAGTAAAACATTTTGGTTTTAATTTTAGACCTCACATTGGTCCAAAAACCAAATCCAAAGATAATAAAAATTAGGCCCCTGCTAGCTTAGAACGTAAGACTTTAAGGTTTAAATTACAAATCACTCATTGGAAATATTATTTTTAAAACTTCTGGACTAAAATTTAAACCCAAAAATTAAAAAATATAATAATATAATATTGGTGTATCCCCAAAGGCCCACTTAAAGAACAGCAAGTTATAATTTTAACGCAGAATTTGTTTAAAAAATTTGTCAAAAATGTACGAGTGTAACTCCCCTGTCAGATTAACACGTGAGTTAAAAAGATAACTTGCCGTTCCGCAAGTGGGCGGAAAAGTTTATAATATAGACCAAAAAAGTTTAAATTTTAAAACTCTTTGGTTTTAATTTTAAACTTTTCATTGAGGATGATATTTTTCAAATACCTGGACTAAAATTTAAACCAAAATATTTAAAAAATTGGTTAAAACTATTAAGTGGTTTAAAAAGCATTAAGCAGTAAACTTTGCTAGCTTTAAAAAATAAATCATACTCTTTTACCGTGTAGCGTTTTTCCTGCTATGAATTTTTTTTATTTTTACTCTAAAAATTCTACTTTAGTTGCTTGAAACATTTTGCTTCATTTACTTTAAGTTGTACTTTTTCGACTACCCCGCCATCTCCCCTTTTTACACTCCACTCACGTTTCAGTTTTTTTTTAAGCCTACTCCATATAACTGTAAGGCATATTATGCCACCTGACAGTTATCCCTTGGTAATTGTAATATTTACTCGTAAATATTTTTGTAGACTTTTTCTTCGCAATCGCGTTGTTAAGTTGTATTTTATGCAGCTTACAAAGATTCGCGCCTGTGTGTATGCTCCTTTTTATACTCAGTTGAGCAGAGCTCACAGAGTATATTAAGTTTGATTGGATAACGGTTGGTTGTACATATATAAAGGAATCGAGATAGATATAGACTTCCATATATCAAAATAATCAGGATCGAAAAAAAATTTGATTGAGCCATGTCCGTCCGTCCGTCCGTCGTCCGTTAACACGATAACTTGAGTAATTTTGAGATATCTTGATGAAATTTGGTATGTAGGTTCCTGAGCACTCATCTCAGATCGCTATATAAAATGAACGATATCGGACTATAACCACGCCCACTTTTTCGATATCGAAAATTTCGAAAAACCGAAAAAGTGCGATAATTCATTACAAAAGACAGATAAAGCGACGAAACTTGGTAGATAAGTTGAACTTATGACGCAGAATAGAAAATTAGTAAAATTTTGGACAATGGGCGTGGCACCGCCCACTTTTAAAAGAAGGTAGTTTAAAATTTTGCAAGCTATAATTTGGCAGTCGTTGAAGATATTATGATGAAATTTGGCAGGAACGTTACTCCTATTACTATATGTACGCTTAATAAAAATTAGAAAAATCGGAGAAGGACCACGCCCACTTTTAAAAAAAAATTTTTTTAAAGTAAAATTTTAACAAAAAATTTAATATCTTTACAGTATATAAGTAAATTATGTCAACATTCAACTCCAGTAATGATATGGTGCAACAAAATACAAAAATAAAAGAAAATTTCAAAATGGGCGTGGCTCCGCCCTTTTTCATTTAATTTGTCTAGGATACTTTTAACGCCATAAGTCGAACAAAAATTAACCAATCCTTTTGAAATTTGGTAGGGGCATAGATTTTATGACGATAACTCTTTCTGTGAAAATGGGCGAAATCGGTTGATGCCACGCCCAGGTTTTTATACACAGTCGTCCGTCTGTCCTTCCGCATGGCCGTTAACACGATAACTTGAGCAAAAATCGACATATCTCTAATGAACTTAGTTCACGTGCTTACTTGAACTCACTTTATCTTGGTATGAAAAATGAACGAAATCCGACTATGACCACGCCCACTTTTTCGATATCGAAAATTACGAAAAATGAAAAAAATGCCATAATTCTATACCAAATACGAAAAAAGGGATGAAACATGGTAAGTAATTGGATTGTTTTATTGACGCGAAATATAACTTTAGAAAAAACTTTATAAAATGGTTGTGACACCTACCATATTAAGTAGAAGAAAATGAAAAAGTTCTGCAGGGCGAAATAAAAAATCCTTAAAATCTTGGCAGGTATTACATATATAAATAAATTAGCGGTATCCAACAGATGATGTTCTGGGTCACCCTGGTCCGCATTTTGGTCGATATCTGGAAAACGCCTTCACATATACAACTACCACCACTCCCACATACTTAAAACTCTCATTAATACCTTTAATTTGATACCCATATCGTACAAACTCATTCTAGAGTCACCCCTGGTCCACCTTTATGGCGATATCTCGAAAAGGCGTCCACCTATAGAACTAAGCCCCACGCCCTTTTAAAAATACTCATTAACACCCTTTCATTTGATACCCATATCGTACAAACTCATTCTAGAGTCACCCCTGGTCCACCTTTATGGCGATATCTCGAAAAGGCGAACACCTATAGAACGAAGGCCCACTCCCTTTTAAAAATACTCATTAACACCTTTCATTGATACCCATATCGTACTAACAGGGCTAGAGTCACCCCTGGGCCACCTTTATTGCGATACCTCGAAAAGGCGTCCACATATAGAATTAAGGTCCACTCCCTTTTAAAATACTCATTAACACCTTTCGTTTGATGCCCATATTGTACACACAAATTCTAGGGTCACCCCTGGTCCACCTTTATGGCGATATCTCGAAACGGCATCCACCTATGGGACTAAGGATTACTCCCTTTTAAAATACTTACACTTTCTTTTCATACCCATTTGTACAAACAAATCTAGGGTCACCCGCTCATGTTTGTGATATCTCGAAAATGCGACCACCTATAAACCACCATCCCTTTTAAAACCTCATTAATACATTAATTGATACCATATCGTACAAACGATTCTAGGGTCAACCCTGATCCACCTTTGTGGCTATATCCCTAAATGGCGTCCACCTATAGAACTATGGCCCACTCCCTCATAAAATACTCTTTAATGCCTTTCATTTGATACACATGTCATACAAACACATTCCAGGGTTTCCCTCATTTTCCTACATGGTAATGTTCCCTTATGTTGTCACCATAGCTCTCAACTGAGTATGCAATGCTCGGTTACACCCGAACTTAACCTTCCTTACTTGTGTATATTCCCTTGATTGGCATAGCTGGGCATAGTGTTTCTTTTTCTTCAGAGGAGAAAGCATTGAAAGCCTCAAACTTAGTGTGAGACTTTTCCCAGCACTAAAAACTCCTACCGTCTTAGTACCATTTCCCCTCGGTACTACTTTCAAGTATTCGGGAGGTGGGTTGAGCACTAGGCTCTACGTCCGTTAAGGTCACGTTGCAGTACTTTCTCAGTCTGGAGATAAAACTTGTGTACGTATGCAATGGTTTATTTCCACCCTTGCTAACATTACAGTCATGTTTTGACCGGTGAAGGACAATGAAATTTGACAAGCAATGACGACAATGAAGCGATCCTTCTAACTGTGTGATTCACTTATATATAATTATTTTTATACTCAGCGTGCTTTGCACACAGAGTATATTAACTTTGATTGGATAACGGTTGGTTGTACAGGTATAAAGGAATCGAGATAGATATAGACTTCCATATATCAAAATCATCAGTATCGAAAAAAAATTTGATTGAGCCCATTTCCGTCCGTCCGTCCGTCTGTCCGTTAACACGATAACTTGAGTAAATATTGAGATATCTTCACCAAATTTGGTACACGAGCTTATCTGGACCCAGAATAGATTGGTATTGAAAACGAGCGAAATCGGATGATAACCACGCCCACTTTTATATATATAACATTTTGGAAAACACAAAAACCTGATTATTTAGTAAATAATACACCTAGAATGTTAAATTTGACGTGTGGACTGATATTGAGACTCTTGATAAAAATTTGAAAAAAAAGTTTTAAATGGGCGTGGCACCGCCCACTTGTGATAAAATCAATTTTACAAATATTATTAACATAAATCAAAAATCGTTAAACCTATCGTAACAAAATTCGGCAGAGAGATTGCCTTTACTATAAGGAATGCTTTGAAGAAAAATTAACGAAATCGGTTAAGGACCACGCCCACTTTTATATAAAAGATTTTTAAAAGGGTTGTGGACGAATAAAATAAGATATATCTTTGCAAAAAAGAGCTTTATATCAATGGTATTTCATTCCCAAGTGGATTTATAACAATAAATAGGAAAAAAGCTTCAAATTTAAAAAAATGGGCGTGGCACCGCCCCTTTTATGACTAAGCAATTTTCTATGTTTCGGGAGCCATAACTCGAAGAAAAATTAACATATCGTAATAAATTGTGTACACATATTTTCCTTATAGCAGGAAATATTTCTAGAAAAAATGGACGAGATCGGTTAAAGACCACGCCCACTTTTGATATAAAAGATTTTAAAAGGGTCGTAGACTAGAATAATAAGCTATAACTTAGCAAAAAATAGTTTTGAATCATGATATTTCACTTATCAAGTTTTATGTAAGAGGAAATGGGGAGACATTTTTCTTTTAAACGGGCGGTGCCACGTGTTATGTAGAAAAGTAATTTATCTGAAATGAAATGTACAATTGAATCTCACGCTGAGTATATAATGTTCGGTTACACCCGAACTTAGACACCTTTACTTGTTCATCTGTATAAATCATTCTACCAATTGTGATTTCGGTTCTTTTCATTGCTGTGGTGATGCCCATACAAGGTCACATTGAGTCGCTGTAGAGAAGCGCTTTCGGACGGTTGAAGAGACCTTTTCTCCCACCCATTCGCTGTTTTAGGCTTCTCTTATTGAAGCGGCGCTATCAACTTGTTCTTGCATTCTTTCGAGTATCTGCCCCACGAATGGCTGGGGAATGTAATGTTCCCCATATACGCTACAAAGTCTCCGTCTATAGCTATGGGACCTTGAGCATTCGAAAAAACACATGGTATACTGCTTCACCTACACAAAGATCGCCTTTTTTATTCTCTTTGTTTTTTACTACTTAAAATTGTCATGCGCGGTGAGGAGTTGGGTTAAGTAGAAAACCACTTCGTCATGCTTTCGTAACTGCCAGTGTTCCAGAACAGAAACGCACTGATTTGTCTAGTGCCGCTTTGTCGAGTTCCACATACCGATTTCCCGTGCTTCGGAGCGTTTTGTTTCCTCCTTCCTTAGAAATCATCACCGCATCATTGATTCCCAGGGGGTTTGGGGGTTAGAATATACCCGCGGTAGGTATGCCTGTCGTAAGAGGCGACTAAAATACCAGATTCAAGGGGTTGTGTAGCGCAACCCATTCAGGTTGCCAGTGCAATATTACTTGCCCAAACCCAATTGTCAATCTCACTTGCGTGGCGAACCTTGTTTCATTAACAGCCGAGGCTATGGCGACCCCGAACTCCTCATGGATCTAGGGGGTGGGAGAGCGTGATGGCCTAGAAGCCGCATGTGGTCATAACAAATCGTTCCCGAGATGACCGGGCTGGGTACCGGAACGTACCGGATCTGAATCCGGCAAAGGACCATCAACATCGATAACACTCCCCAAGGTCTTTGGGGAGTGTCCTTATCGCTCCAACAACAACAACAACAACCGCATCATTTGCTAGTATATCGATCGAGTACAGTCCTGCAATTTCTAGCCCTGCTTCGTCAGAAATCGTTTTAATACCACTGATTTTTCGAAGTGCAGGTGGTATGTTGACAAGTACTCTGTGGTCTTGTACGGGAGTCACATAAAGTATATAGCTCTTTACGACGCCTACTTTGACCCCTGATGCCATTTCATTATCGTATTCGAGCTGGGGTTTGAATGAGTCTTCTGTCTATCATAATCCCGAAGTACTTTACAGCTGTTGGTGTCTCTATCTCATGGCCACCGATTTTTATAGTGACTTGCTTACGTTCTTTCTGCTTGATATGAGCACTGCTTCTAATTGGACTCTGGCGACGCTTGTTTAAGATTTGCAGCATATTTGGCTTAAGTGCCTGGCTGTGAGCACCAAAGCTATGTCATCCGCGAAGCCAATTATTTTTACTCCACCGGAAACTGTGAGCCGCAATATCCTATCCTAATGTTCCACAGCAGTAGACTGACTACGGAGCCCAATGGATCTCCGCCTGTAAAGTGGAGGTTTTTTGTGTCGGCTGATGTTTCGTATTCTAGTGGCCGATCTTCAAAACAACTCCGTATGATTCTTCTCAGGTAATAGGATACACAGATACGATCCACCACTGCCAGAAATTTGGCGTGTTACGACGAGACACCATTTATTGCGTGGGAACTCCCCATACTTCCACTCGGATAAATTTTTGTCTATTGTGAGTGCCCTCAGTGAGTGTCAGGTGGATGCACATTCGTCTAAGCAGATTACTTTCTAGTGGTTCGGAATGAATATTTTCTTTTCTCTGATGAACCAAAGTTGGAGTAAAAGTTGCTGCAAGACTGTGGAAAATCCCTGTGCCCAGATATCTGAGTTGTTTTGCTTGCAGTCCTGGACATAGGCAGAGAAAGAAATGAATCGACTTCTCTTCCTCCTCATCCTAAGAGCTTCAACAGAGGGAGCTTGTTGGTATGTGCCACCGTCGGAGTATTAGCGTCACGACCGTTATGACACCCATAAATATTTTTATACAGATTTGTTTAGCTTGCGAAGGACGATAGTTGCTTTTTTATCGAAACATGATTCTAATGCTTTTAAGGCAGCCTGACTTTTACATTTCTGGAGAAGTTTAGCTGCAGACTACCTGCAGATACTTTGAGTACATTCCAGCTCCAATTCCATTTTTGTGGAGATTGTAGAGCCTTTAACACTGTCTAGGCATTCCTCCCTTGAAAGATGGCATATATTTTGCAGCTGGTCGATGTCAGACGTTAGGTCAGCTATGGTTCCATTTAATCGTCCCCCTGTAATGTCATCACATGTTGGATTCCCTTAGTGGTAGAGCTCTTTTCGCGGTCAATCCGAGCATGAACTCTCTTAGAGGTACTAGTAAGTGAGTAGTCATATGTCCAACACCAAAGCCGAAAGAGGAAATGGAACGAGTTGTGTTGCCTGATCCCCAGCTTGTTTCGTTACCAGATCTTTCAGTAAACTATTAAACGTATTCATTTATCAGGCTGACAGACAGTAAAATTTAAATTGGAATTAGAGGAGTAATTTGCCTTTCCTAATCATGTTCTCAAACAGATTAACCAAAGCAACCAGTTGGAAAATATTTAGTGTCAAAAAACATTGTTGTGTGCTGTCAAAGCACATGAAAGCATGTTTGTTGCAGGATAAACTTCTGAACTTTCATAGAACGTACATAAAAAAACTGTGGCTTGTTGGGCGAAAATGAACAGCAAGTAAATGAAAAACAAAAAGAGTGTTGAACCGCATGAGATTCTAATCTAAACAATGCTTCAAGTTGAGAAGAGTTTTGGGAATGGGAATACCAAGCTACTGGATGATAGCGCTAATAGCATAAACTAAACTCATAAGCGAGTTGCCACAAAGTGAGAAGAAAAAGTGAAGGGAGTCAAAAGAAAATCAAAGAAACATGCCACAAAACAGATAGCAAAAGGAAATTCACTTTGATAACACGGAGGATAGGGCACTTAACGATTGCTGCTTTAGATGGGGTTTGTAGTTTGTATAGACAGTGGTGGCACACTTACAAGTGGGCGGTTTGTGTTTCTTGTGAGGCATTGCATACCCTCACACTGTAAACAAATAAATGATAATGATTGACAAATAAAGGGCCAAAAGGATATCACAACTAGGACAACTTTGCTACAATCTATACGCCCCCCAAAATTGTATGTCAAATATTAAAGGGGAGACAAATTTATAAGTTATTATGGTATGAGTATCTAATCTCCATGAATGTATGTCAAGGAGCCGGAGTTCACCACAACGAGGACATGTGTAAAATAGCGAGAATAAAATTAAGTACAGTTTTAGAGGGATGATCAAAAGAAAATTAGCACAAAAGTGCTTTAATTATGTAATTTCAGATAAGCAAACATTTCAGTACCCTAATTTCTACTATAGCGCAGAGGGGGCCAAATAGAGTGCTGTGGATAATATCAGTATACGCCCTTACATAGATAATCTTCCAGGACTGCAAAAAACCCGCCGCTCCACACTGAATCGACGAGCTTTCAAGCAGTGGAACTTCCTTTTATGATAATTTCTTTTAACAGCGTGCAATGAATGGCAGTCGTCGAACATCCACAATATCGACCCTAACAGCCATACCATAAGACAGGATAAATATACTAGGGAAATGGTCCAGCGCGAAAAGAGGACAGCAAAAAGTACCTGCTGTCAATAACGAGGTCCGCACAATTTTAATCTTGTCAGCTGGAAGTTCGTGTTCGTGGAAAACATTATTAATTTGAGAACCAGCATCAGAAATTCTACGCAAAAACTCTTGGCAATAAGTAATACACACATTTTGAAAAGAGATACCAATTTGGAACAAAATCTTGCTCCTTGAGTCTCTTATGATGCTTGAACTTTGGGTATATTCTGTAAGAAGTACAGGCAAGTTTAAACCTTATTTACCCTCACAATAGCAGGCACCTTGTAGTTGGTGTAAAGGCTTAGCCGAACTCCATAGCACCTGACTATGGGGGTAAGAAACCTACAACGGGTTAGGAGGCTTAGAATATACCCGATGGAGGTATGGTTGTCGTAAGAGGTGACTAAAATACTCACATGATACAAGCAGTTGTTTAGCGCAAACCCTTTAAGGGGATGCAAGAGCCATTTGTAGCTTCTACAAACCAATTGTCAACCTCAACTACCCGTAATGAACCCTTTTCTTTAGCAAGAGAAGTTCTGGCGACCCCAAATTCTTCATGAAACTATTGGGTGGGGGCAGGTTGATCTAGAAGGTTGAATGTGGTCACATAAAATTGTTCCCGATATAGTCGAGCTTGACTTTAATGGAGTCAAAGAAGTCGTTGGACCCAGAGCCAAGATATCAATACCCCTGCGAGCATACCCGAGCATTTTTCAAGCGGAAGTATTTGCCATAAACCAGTGCGCGGACCTGAACCTTCAACGAAAATACTCCAATGAAAAAATTGCCATACTCAGTGACATTCAGGCCGCCCTCAAGGCGAACTCGACATTTGAAATAAAATCAGCACTGGTCCTTGAGTGCGTGGAAAAGCTGAATCAACTACGAGCACACAACGAACTACTGTTGACCTGGCTTCCTGGCCACAGGGGAGTTGAGGGTAATGAGCAGTCGGACAGCCTGGCCAGAAAGCAGCAACGACACGACCTATAGGTCCTGAGCCATTCCTGCCAGTAGGCCCGTAGGAATATAGGGGGCATCTATTAGTATAAGAAAGTGAAAAGAGGGAAGAACACTGGCGTAATATGCCATGCCTGAGACAAACTAAGCTACTGTTAGGTGGTTGCTGCACAACTCGATACAGGAAATTAATAGGCCTCTCGAAAGATAACCTAAGAATCCTAACAGCTATTCTTACAGGACAAAGTCTGGGTATAATATCGAACAAAACGTGCCGATTTTGTGATCGATCAGCGGACCGGCGGACCATATCCTCGTGATGCAATCTCAAGACGTAGGGTTAAAGATATGGGCTCACCATGGCCAGAGCATTCTCACATCAAATCCCTAAAGCCAGGTGAACTGCTAGGGTTCATCAGAGATGTCGGCTGGGATGAGGTGTTGTGAAGCAGCTGAGGGCACAATAGACCAACGGTCGCAGTGCGATTCTCAATTAATTATCTATCTATCTTTATTTATGGTGGTGGTTACCGCAGCGAACGGATCTATATCCGGCAAAAGACCATCAACATCGATAACACTGCCCGGGGCATGTCGTTATCGCTACAACAACAACATCAACATGGGGTGGTTTGGGGGCCTGAATCTAGTCTGGGGTGTTATGCGGACCGTTGGACCATTGGACGATTGCAGCCACGGGCGCTGCCATCGGTAAAGAATGGTTATCTATCTCTAAATTTAACATTAGGTGGCCATACGATGAAGAAAACTTCAAAGCAAAGGAAAGATAAGAAGTAAAAGTCAATAGCGTCGTAAGTCAGGGAAGAGAAAACCACGATCAGCATTGATTCGGGGAGGATAGCGAGGAAAGTGCGCAGACAGTATGATTGAGGGCTGTGGTGAACCCAGTTCATTGACAAAGCTTTGCTAAAAACAATTGTCGACTGCAACCGTATGGAGGTAGAAGGAGCACGCCCCGAGTAGGAAGAAGATGCAGTGAGGCACGACTGCTTTTATTTAAAACATCGATCTTCGCTCTGCTTTATAGATCTATGCTAGCTTGCCTAATGGATCTGGCACTGTGGCGTTAACTCTCTTCTTAATGAAGTTTACTGCGACGATCCAGAAATAAGCGACAGGAGATGCATGTGATCCATCAAGCAGAAAAGGTGTGGACAGAATCGCAGGGCTGTGAAATTTCTTAGATCATGTGCATATCCTTCGACGGTAAACTCACAAAGTTTCTCATATCTCTAAAGAGGGAGGACTTAAGCCTCACGATGAACATACAAACGGGACACTGCCTTCTGGCGTCACATGCCCATAAGCAACATTTCGTCAGTCGGCGGATGTAAGAAGTGTGAGCTGCAGGAAGAAACGGTTGAGAATGTTCGCGAGGTCAACGCCCCAGCTACTAGGGGTGACAGAGTTGCCAGCACTCGAGGCGACAATTAAGCCATTCGATCTATGTGAGGTCTTTATTGTCCGGGCCAGTTCAACCTAACCCATTACCACAACCACAGAAATCATTTTCACATTAAACACTAAAATTATATACGCATATTAACCAAGATAATATCATACCATAATTTATTATTATTATTGTTAAAATAAATGCTAATATGCGCCATCATTTTGAGTATGATTAAGTAACCGTAATATTAGGAATTAAAAACCCCACAAAAGAATACGAGCAAAAGGACAAAGTCTCCGGATTTACAGTTAGGGATCGCATATGAAGATACAATCATGCATACGACCACCACAAAAAGATATTTTTAGCTAGTCATCCCACGGACAAGCAAATATTCCTAGCCTATTAAATACGCATTTACAGCAAAGACAAAATATCAATGGCATACAACCACAAACGTCCAGCAGTGCTGGGTTAACTTACTTAAGCGCCAAATACACGACACGAACATTTCCGCGAACATTCCCGTTATGTCATGTTTCTGCGACCTTTTCTGTCGTGTATGGTGGTGTTTGCCAGTTCGCGCAAATGTTCGCCAAAAATCAAAATATTTTAATTTTTGGCGAACATTTGCGCGAACTGTTCGTGCGTGTATGGCGAAATAGCTCATAATCGTAGTAATTTCTGAACGGAACAGACGTGCGCGGAAAAGTAAAATGGACAATAAAAATTTCTGAGTGAAATTATTGAAATGTATAAATTTTTTTTACGCTTAATTGCCACTACGAGCAATATTGCTGCAGCACAATTGTTATCCGTATTCATCGCTGTCTGAAAGAGAACTAATGTTCGGCCAAAAGTTCGTATGGTGTATGGCCAAAGCTGCGAACAAGATTGCGGAATGTTCGCGGAAATGTTCGTGTCGTGTATTTGGCGCTTTAACTTTCACAAAATACACTCTCGCATACATACACACGCCTTTAACAAGGAACTTGATACGTGCTTGGAGATTTAAGTTTACCCGGACGCTGGAACATTTTGACAATTGTCTTGCATACAAACAGACGCTCTAAATACTTTGGTTTTCTATTTCATGCAGTTTTGAGTAATCATTGGATATCCAAATGAAACAAAGCTTGTTCAAATAATTTGTTGGACTATGGAGACTGGCAACGAAATCAGTGGACAGAGGCACGCCGCAGGGAGGGTTGCTATCACCCCTGCTGTGGACGCCGGTCATCAACCAACTACTCAGGCTATTCGATGAGAGACTCGTAAAACGTACGGCTTACGCAGATGACGTTGCAATTGTCATAAGTGGAAAGTTCCGTCCAACGGTTAGCTTTTTCATGGATCGGGCGCTTCGGGATATTCATACCTGGGCATCTAATTTGGGGTTGAATGCCAATGCGGAGAAGATGGATATGTTCTGGCTTACAAAGAGATACATGGTCCCAAATTGGACCAGGCCTAAGTTAGGAGAGGCGAGCCTACAGGAGAAACCTTGCACAAAATATCTAGGAATCATCCTAGACACTAAGCTGTCATGGAAGCTCAACGTGGAGGAGAGGGTGAAGAAGGCTTCAGCGGCACTTCATGCATGTAAAAGAATGCTGGGGTGTACGTGGGAGCCTATCGCCCTCTCTTTCTCATTAGGTTTTTACAGCGATTGTAAACCCTATTCTATACTATGGAGTTCTTGTTTGGTGGAAAGCACACAAAAAAACAACCTACCTCAAAAAATTAGAGGTGAATGCAGAATATCAAAGCTTAGCATTATGGGTGCCCTGAAAACAACCCCTGGCTGCACTGTATGCCATTCTGCACATTTCACCTGTAGACCTGGTAGCAAAGACCATAGCATTAACAACTACAATCAGGCTCGGTGCCTCGGGGCAGCTTGAGCGCCGACCATATGGCCACAGTAGTATAGCGTCATCAATCATAAGACGAACAGACTACCTGATTCTCTATCTGCGCTTCGAGGAAGATTTTAAGGCAACAATAGAGTAGGATGGTTGGCGCAAGAGTGCTCAAATGTTGGACGAGGCGATACATGTTTACACAAATGGTTCCAAAGTAGTGGAAGGAGTAGGGTCTGCGGTATACTGTGCTGATCCGGAAATAAACAGAGTCCTACAGGCTGCCAGATTACTGTACCGTTTCTTCAAGCGGAAATATTAGCCGTAACCAAAGCAGTAGAAACACTGGAAGAGAATAGCTCAGCTGCAACCGTGTTAACTTATATATTGTCAGTTAAGCAACAATTAGGCAATAACTCGCAGAGCATGATCTAAATGCGTTTTAAATTGTAGGCAGTCTCTGGAGAGAATCGGGACAGGGAGAAGCATACATATATATTAGGTCCTAGGGCATATGGGAATAGATGCGTATGAACAAGCAGATGAACTAGCTAAAAAGGGCACATCCCTTGAAGCTGGCTCCGTAGGCGTCCCAATTAGACTGGGCGAGATTAAGAGAAGGCGAGAGGTGTACATGATCGACCAAGCGGGAAAGTCGTGGGTTCAAGCGCGGGGCTGTAAAGTGTCGAAGATTATGTGTAGGTCTTATAACCTTAGACTAACAAAATTGTTTCTATCATTAAAAGAGAAGACTGTAGGATCCATGACGGGTATACTGACTGGACACTGCCTTCTGGCGTCATATGCCTTTAAATTAGGCTTGGTCAGTGATAGCAGATGTAGAAGTGCGGTTTGGAGGAGGAAACGATCGAGCACGTTTTGTGATCGTGCCCTGCGCTTGCTAGGCTAAGACTCCAGCCATTAGGAGTGATACAGCTGTCAGATCTAGGAGCAGTAAGTGGCTTAAGTCCTAGAAAGCTTCTAGTATTTGCCAAGAGGAGGGAGTTATTTTATAACATAGGTCCTGGTTTTTGATTTCAGTTTGGTCCTTAAACAAACTTCTGTTCGCACTACGGACTCATTCAGTCTACGTGAGGTCGTCATGGACCAGCCAGTTCAACCTAACCTAACCTATGGAGACTGTTTTTTTAATGTTTTAAGTATTTCTGTTTACTTTCGAAATAGAATGAACATACGCATTCATATATGTATTACATACATTTATTTAGCATCTTTGTTTATTTAAAACTCACCACCGCCACAAAGTATGCTTCTTTTCTAATTTGTATGTAGCTTTTAAAGTTTATTGCATCGCCATGTCTAATGAAATGACAAGATGTTAACCTAAGTTTCTTAGAGAACAACAGCACATACCCACATATGTTTTTACTTGTTGTTCATATCTAACAAGTATGTATGTCACTCTTGTTTTGTCACATGCCACTTGGCACTTGTTACCCACCCTTACACTTGAACTGGAATTTTACTACGTCAACACTTCAGCAGGCAAACTTTTCTAGAACACTTGGTACGTTAAACATGTTTTTGTCGTTGTTGTTGTTGTTGTAGCTACAAATAAATCCGCATGTGGGTAGCTCTTTCCCAGATGTGGAATCTGTTTGACCCTGAACTAACAGTTTCTGGTAATAGCGTGATTGTTTTCTTGCTTATTATAAATATGAGTCGGGAGCCCCTGATTGCACCATCAAATACCTTAATTTGAAAACAATTTTTACCTGAGACATAAATGGCCTTAAACGAAGTGGTAGGAGAGTTAAGCGCCATGAGTGCTGCTTGGCTGTCAGAGAAAATACATACCTCTCGCACTCTCAGCAAGTCCTCCGACAGTATCGTAAAGGCCCTCTCTGAACCAAGGTCAGCCGTCTAGAAGATAAAAGCCGGGAAGACGGATTGAAAGCGACACCTTAAGTTGCTCCGAGAAGGTACCAACTTCCACGCGGACTGACAGCGACACCTTAAGTTGCTCCGGGAAGGTACCAACTCCCGCGCAGCAAGCCCATTTTCGATTCATCGGTGTGAAGCCAAATTGTGTCCTTGTTTCTTCCAACAGAGAAGAGAACTTGACCGTATAACACCTGCAAAAACATGGCTATGGAATAAGATTATCTCATGACGGACCCACACCGTGAAGCATTCTGAGTTAACCACTTTGCCAATACTGCCTTGAATTTCAACAGTCACACTCATAAATTTTCACTGCCGCAGAATTTGAAGTTTTACATCTGTAAGGGTCCAGATGTACTTTATGTAGCAGTACATTAAGTGCGTCAGTTTGACACGAACTTAGTACACCTGTTGTCATTCAAAGATTGCGCGCTGAGCTCTATTCTTCTTTGAATATTACATTGCTTGTCCATGGCCGGTCACCATACTATAGCCCCATATGTTCGGAATGCCTTCTGTATATAGCCGTAACGAGTTCTTGTTTTAGAACAGAGTTCCTGCTGACGATTCCTTTACATAAGTAGAAGGCTGTGTTAACCTTTTTTCGACTCTACCTTCGATATTGGATTTCCAGCTAGGCTAACTCTCTAGCTCCATGCCCAGATATCTGACTCCGGGAGTGAGTGTCCATTTAAAGAGGGCTGTCAAACCATTGCGTTTTGTTTTTGTTGGAATAGTAGCAGCTTCCTCTTATTAGGGTTAGTGTTGAGGCCACTTTTGGCTGCAAAAACGCGCAGTGCTCGAAGCGGTTCCTTAATATTTAACTAAAGCCGAGAGGGATGGATCTGATAGAGCGCTTACGTTGCATATGCTATTACCTGCCCCCATTCTAATTAGAGCAGTAGGATCTCGTTCAGCGCGACAGCCCACAGAAGCCGTGAGAGATTACCTCCAAGGAAGTTCCACTCCTAGGGGAATTGTAACCGAACCCTTGTAAAGTTATATCAACCATTTTCCAGCATTTCATTACGTCCATTGGATAATATGGCTGCCTTGGGCATTGATTTCTTTTTTGATATATCTAAAAAGGCTGCCAGAGTATATTCTTTGTAGTATAGGGATCACTCTATGTTACTTATGAGATAATTGAGGGCAGTTTCGGTTGACCTGTCGTTCATGTGTGCATGTTATACCATAGAAAGCTTGCGTCGTTTAAGGCAGTCCTTATGTGGATGTTTTAGAGCCTTGAGGGAACCTTCAGGAGGTAAGGCTTGCGAGTATCAACTCTTTAGAAAATAATGTGTTGCACTACCTGCTTTGAGTAAGAAAATGATCTTAAACCTTCTCCAGCTTTAAAAAGTATAGACTAGAGTGACGTACGTTATATAAATAAACGTTTTCCAGCCCGAGAATCATAGCCTCACCAAGAGCATGACCAGAGTGATACCTTCAGGGTGAATTGAAGGGCGAGAAGCTGTTAATAGCGAATCTTATTTATTCGCTGTCAATGAATGAGCCCAGCAGAGTATCTGAAGAAAGCCGTGGGCTCTGCATAGCTCGGTTAGCTGCGACAGTCAAAGAAATGAGTGTTCAGGAGAATGTTTAGTGATTCCTTAGCAAATTTCGTCCACACCCTATGCTCTCCTCTTCCTCTGAAGTTATGGTATTCTTTGGTTAGAATATTGGTGGGGCTCGACGAAACGCCGAATAGTTTTCCGAAACTCCACGAAGCTCTCGAGTGCACCTCTGTTCTTTACTGGAAATACTTACTATGACCCCAAGTAAAATGGAGAACAATTTGTTGTCACAATAATTATCACCCACAGGGCAAACTACTCAAGTAAATTAAAAGCTCAACACTGAAATCCCAATAAAACTAAACGAAATATAACAAATAAATGACAACAACATACAAACATCGAATGAAAGGCATGACCTTAATCATCACTTTATGACCGATAACTTCATTAAAGACAATTTAATTTATTCTCATTGTTTCCATTTGCAAAACAAAAACATACCAAGCTTCGAAAGATTGTGAGTGCGTTGAGAGAAAAATTACAAATCCCATAGATATGCCTGGGGCCACATAGTTAAGATTATTCAGTAGCCGAAGCAAAAACACAACATTTATAAGCCCCAACAGCTGAGGATGGCAGATTAATATGTCCCTTTCGTTGACGTCGTAAACTTGCACAGATTTAAGCAAAAGGTGAAAAAAAAGGTCAAAACAAAGTGACTAATAAACTTTATCACGAGGAAGCGTAGTCATGTTAAAACATTTGTATGTACAAAACAATAACAAAATTCATATGATTCATATGATTCATATTACTCATCAACTACATATGTGCGTATGTCCTTACATTCCTGTAAATACATATAGAAGCAACCCAATCTCGAAAAACTTCGAAACTTGGATAAAATTTAACGAAAATGTTGGGCTACCTATCTCCACTGCCGCCACCTGGATGTTAAGCGGAAAATAGCCCTGGTCGTTCAGCTCCGACTTCGGCCGTAAGTCGATCCATTTGAGTGGCGCAGGGGACCACTGTGATTTTTGTAACACATCCCTCCCACGCTCACCCACGTCTGGCTTTATAACCCGAGCTAGTGCAACGTCGTTTCCAAGTCGACACCTACGCAATAGTATGCAATTCCTGCAGACGGAGCCAATACTCTAGGTAAGCGGGTGAGAGCGGATGCTTTAGGACAAATGTAACTGCTTCCACTAGCTTGATGAGGAGAATGTGGTGCGGTTGTGGCGCGAATCAACCTCCATTTTGCTTGGACTATTTTGAATAAGAGAACGAGATATTTTAAGCATAGACGTCAAAATAACAAATATAATCGATCAACTGATTGCTAAATTGACTATCGTGG
Organism: Eurosta solidaginis; assembly: GCA_029619165.1. NCBI lineage: Eukaryota > Metazoa > Arthropoda > Insecta > Diptera > Tephritidae > Eurosta > Eurosta solidaginis. Next base: position 17,239 of record JARSSU010037979.1, on the reverse strand, counting down.
TCTCATTCCATATTTATTTCTTACTACCCACTGAAAATAGCCGACCATATGCGTCGCCATATTGATTATCCTGTCAAAACGCTGCCAAAACACATCGACGGATAAGATATTACACTTGTTTTGTATGGCCTGGATGACGGGATCGATGTCTTCGGGCCACTTGTCCCTCCGTCGGCCTAGTCAGGTGAAGTTTGGCTCGTCGTCCGCATGACTACGCAACCCCCTCTCCACGGCTTTGGCTTCGGCCGTGGATCGATGCGTGCGCACCAGGCGCTACCGCTTGCCCGTAAGGTACACTTACCCTACGCCTAAGATTGATTCACGGGCTCTCGGCAGGTACAACCCCGCCCTCGGGAGCATCTTCCATCTAGAGTGAAGATATGGGGGTGCAGGTTCCAGCAGTTCTCATATAAGGCACCCACCCGCCTAATCTCGGCTATTCTACCGACGACTAACCCTGGAATACCTATCAGGCGCTGCACAGGTAAAATCATACACTTCCGACTCCCTCCTTGGTTCTGCTCCGTAGCCCACTGCCGGCGCTGTTACACAGCCGCCCGTCTGGTGCTGCCACTGCTACCATACCGCCGTTCAGACACCGTGCTAATACCGCCGCTGCTACGACCACCCTAAGCTGTCCGCTACCATACTGCCGTTCAGCAGCCATGTTAGTCCCTCCGCTGCTGCGACAACTTGTATTTTGTTTGGACTAACATTGATTGGGATACAAAAGTGCATACCCAAAAACATTCAGACAACTCTAAATGAAAACTCAAAATTTTTAATAGAGTGACGTTTGCTTTCATAGTCTCAACTACAAAATTCATAATCGTTTTTTGTTAAAATTTCGAAAAAAAGTAATAATTTTAGAAATTCAATATAAATTGCTACTTCTATTTTTATGTTCGCTGCTGTATTTTTTTTTAGTTTCGTGGAAGGAGACAATGCTTTATGCACCTACCGGGATATTAAAGCCTCACCGCGAGACTCTCCGAGTGTAGGACTCTCTTCTTCCATGAAGGGAGCTAACCACTAAAACCAACTCTTACGGCTCGCGCAAGTCCCTGCACCTGGGATCGTGTTTAGCATTACTTCAGGTACGCGCGCTGCGTGCTACGGCTACTCTCACGCTAACGGGCTAGGCATCCGTCTTCTCGTTTACTGATAAGATATGCCTCACATATGTGCTAACCGTATCCCATCTGTCGTTTCGGCAGGTCATGTTATTGACACTGTATATGACACTGCCCGGGGATTGGTCGCCAAGTATCTCTTCTACCCTCCTTCACCGATCGGAGAAGTGCCTGCATTCGAAGAAGGTGTGGCATACATCGCCTATTTTCCCACAGTAGGCAGGCAGCTCGGGTTATAACCTAGCCAATTCTGTGCAGATATTTGCGGAAGTAACCGGGTCCGGTTAGAAACTGAGTCAAGTAAAATTCTACCTCTCCGTGTGGCGCTTGAGCCATGGATTCAGTTCAGGGAATAGTTCCCTAGTCTACTTTCCTACGGTGCTGCTACTGTATGTATGGTTTTTGTGGCTATGTATTTGGCCCACTGCAGCATATTCAGTCATATCCCCAACATAATTTTTATATATTTTTCCTTTAATAGTCTGAATGCATCATAATTAGCGCAACAAAGATTCTATGTATACTTTTAGGCGCTGAACTTAATGAAGCTCATATTCTTGTATAAAGAAGTTCGGTTAGCTTACGGGGTTGTATATTAATAAGAATATCAACAGTACCGTAAATAATTTTTGTTTATTTAATTAAGCGATTTGTGCTTACAATAGCAAAACAAAAACAAACTACATAAGCTGTTTAAGGCACTATGTACAGCATTATAACGACAAGTGTGGTGTTGTCGAAGGACGCACAAAGACACCAATAATTACATACATTGGTATGATATGAAAAAATGTGAACGTAATATTTTTTCTCTATTGGTCTATTTTGGAGATATGAGAATTAGACGGGGTCGAAAAAAGAAATTGGAAATTACCGCCATATAAATTTAAAGGTTCCCATTTGTTTAAATTTTTTTACGAGTTTAAGTATATATACCTCATTATTTTGGTCTTTAGAAACTCTTTATATCCCTGAAAAATTCTATGATGCTCTGAAGTCGTTTTATTATAGTTTTGTATGCCATACAAGTTGTAGCGCCTTAATGTATGCTTCTTCTTTCTCCAAACTAGGAAAAAAATCGAATATGTGCAAACAGCTGATGAATTCAGAAAGACATTTGAGCGCTTCTAAAGCTTAATGACAAATCAATTCTAAAAACCCAATGAATATCGACCAAAACAAACAATTTCGGCTATATTTTCAAATTAGCTGTGTCTTTGCCATTATTATGTTTCGCATGTGGACTAAATAAGGTTTTTCAATTAGAAGAAAATTTTTCCAAGCGGGGTCGCCCCTCGGAAGTGTTTGGAAAGCGCTCCGGGTGTATTTCTGCCATGAAAAGCTCTCAGTGAAAACTCATCTGCCTTGCAGATGCCGTTCGGGTCGGGATAAAACATGTAGGTCCCGTCCGGCCAATTTGTAGGGAAAATCAAGAGGAGCACGACGCAAATTGGAAGAGAAGCTCGGCCTTAGATCTGTTCGGAGGTTATCGCGCCTTACATTTATTTTTTAATTTTTATGTGGACTACTCTAGCCTAATAACTTTGGGAAAGCTTTGACTGCTGGAGTAAATTGCAACGGCAGTGACATTCTAAGATAGTACCCAAACGAGCAGCCTTTTATATGGCTGCTAGATCTGCCTGAAAGACGCTGCAGTGGCTCGGCAGCCTAATGTTTAAAGAGAGAAAAAGGTCGTTGTGTATATACCACTGCCTCATTGCTGTTCATTTTGGAGCTATTCGTGAATATTGCTGTGAGTTCTGTGTATGTTATAAAGATATTATCCCATTCGTGTCGCTCCGAGATTTGGATAGAGAATTTGTTGTCTAGAGGAACCGTCTGAGTAGTATAATCTAGTTCACGAAATATTTCCGCAATGGTTCTCAGAATAATGGTATACCCAAATCAGATATTGCTTGATCGCCGCACTCAAGATTTCCCGCCAACAATGCTGTTTCTTTGGAGTGCTGGCCATCAAACTGTAATGCCATAGAACAGGATGGTTCCGAAGACCGCGGTGTAAACCACCCCTCATTTTGCGCACTATTGATTTTGAAACATAGCGGACAGTTATGGCCTTTCTCGGACTGTCCTCGCCCTGTTTGCTTCATTCTATGCGCTGTCTAAAATAACTGCGCGATATTAAACTTCAGGCTTTATCCACCTCAATCATCTCATTTGCAAATACCCCTTGTAGCCTTTATTGGATTTTAGCTGGACTTCGCCACTCGCGATGGACTCTGGCTGAGGGGGCAATTCGTCTCGCTTTAACTTCCTCGGGTCGAGTAGCTCCTTTTGTAGTTTTTGAGACTGCACCTTCCATCGAATAGGAGCGAGCTTGGTTCCTTTTGCTTGCTCATTGTTGCCCACAGTGTGAATGTTGAAATGGCTGGAAGTGAGAAGCGATCGTCTACGGTAGTGCCCCATACCATAGCAAGTCCATCATTACTCCATTAGGCGGACCATAATCGGGAGCCGCCATTAAAATACAGTTGCAAATCCCTGTCTTTAACCCTCGCAATAGGCACGAAATTGCTTAACACATTGGGTTAGGGAGAAGGGAGATTCTATATACTTCAGGTCTAAATCCGTAACGTTCTGTAGTAGAAAAAATCGTATGAGTTTTCTTGAGAATGAATACTACTTGACCAACGAAATTTTGCTTGAGTATTTCTTGAGCGTTTTTTATATGAACCTTCCACCTCTTCTTCACTCCAGCTAAGAAACATGTGTTTGCTTCGCACTAATACAGCCAGTTTGTGTGCTGACTATGATTTCTACCAAAATCATGTGCACTTCTATCTCTTGGTTGCAACATCTGTGTTCACCCTAATCTTCGAAATACAAATTTGACTTATGTGCATGTGCGCCCTTTCGCTTTCCAAAACTTATAAGAATTTTTTGCAAAGGATTCTCCTGTTTATTTACTACATACCTACACCCACACACATACATATATCATTCTGTAAATTGCCCTGAACAAATAGTGGTCTTGTTTATTGACTTGATGGGGGCGACAGTGTGAGAGACAAATTACAAGGGGCGTTCGCACTAATTTGCGCTATCCTTTTATTCCAGCATTCTACCCTTGCTGTCTTCAACTGTCCGCCACATATGCAGCATACAATTCGTTATCCTTAAATAAATTATCGCTTCATATGGCAATGTTTGCTTCGCATCGAAACGCTTTTGTAGAAACGGCAGTGTTTGTTGAATGCTGGTGCCATTGAAACATTTATCACAATGCAGATTGTGAATTCCTATTAAATCGTAGATCTGAATTCTTTTTGGCAATTGCAATCGAATGCTGTAAATTTTGTTGGTTGTTAGTTTATACGAGGAGGTTGGGGGGAATTATGTGGATTGTCGAATACCCTACAGCAGTGGTGCACTAAGAGACTCGTAAAGCTTCGGCAAACTATTCGTCGTTCACCTACATGTCGTGTGAGGCTAGCAATTGAGATTCATTCAACAGAGCATTCATTCGCATAATCAGTTTTCGCTTGTACTTCGAACCATAAATGAATGGATTTGCAACTCTTTGTTTCGAGAGAGCGCTGTAAATCTCACTGGATGACGGCTTTTGTTTCGAGAGAGCGCTGTCAAAATGCACAATTTTGTCATGATGCTATTCCAAACAAAAATTAATAGATCTGAATATGAAAATTTTTGTAATACATTTCGGCGATTATAGTTTCAATCATTTAATAAGTTATGGTCGTAAAGTATTCATTTCTTTAAACTTATTTTACAATAATACGACTAGTTATAGTTAATTATAAACAGATCTAAGTAAAATTTACATTTTGATTAAATTAATTTGTCAAATATTGTAATGCATTTAACTCACAGTGAAAACAAATATTCTTTTGAAATTTGAGTAAATAAGACTAGGTAAATAGTAACATCAGGTTCTGTGTTCAAAATGGACTGGTTGCATCGGGACTTCATATATACAAAACATGTTTTTAGTGATAACTTTTGAATGGGAAATGATATTTACCCTACGCCTTCGAACTAATAATTTACACTAAAACAAGTACTTTTATCTTTTTCCTATAATTTTTGAACGCATTTCTACAGTTGTGCGTCAAACTAAAGTTTTCCGAAATTTTTGGCCCGTTTTTCGTTTTAGCCGGCACTTTTTTTTCTGGCACCCGCTTCAGCTGGCGCGAGGATTTATCTGTGATTGTTGCCAGCACAAATTTGAGATAAATCCCTAATGAGAGCGCAAAAAGTGAGAGAGTTTCGTATCAAGTCATCTTTGCTTCAAGCAGTAAACATCTCATACGTGAATTCTATGCTCAAATTTTGTTCATGATTCTTTTTATACACACACACTTCTGCAAAATATATTGCGTTTGTCTTCGAAGCTCTGCAGGCGTTGTGCACTACTGTCCTACAGAGGCGTAACTGAGCACTTAAAGTAGAAAATCTTTCTAGTAATTCATGCGGTATTGCAATTCTACAAATTTTAGCTTGAAGTTAGAGCTTAATCAATTTTGAGCTAAGAACACTCACTTCCTTCTACGATGGCTGTCGTATAATATAATAAGCAGTTGTAAAATAGAATCACCTTTGCAGTGCCCGAGTGGCGGACTGTTCACCCCTTCATGTAGCACTTGTCAAACTAAGCATCAATACACTTGGGATAGCAGCTAACAGACTGATATGAACACTTGACTTACCCTCGCTTTGTCAATTCACCGCAAAGCAAAGGTTTCCAATAACCATTTCAGTAAACTGCTTCCCCTTTTTGGAGCTCCACCACATGCCGTGCATATTGATAGATTTCAAGTGGCATTCTCTGTTGGCACCCCTGCTTTTTGTAATTTTCAAGCAAATACATACAAACCTCGAGCATAAAAAATACCCCTCCACTAAATATTTATCTATGCAGCGGTCATTCCTTTATCGAATTGGGGAGCAAAAGCGTTCGAACTTAAATAGTCAGTGTTTGAAATTGATATAAAATATACACGACTAATTCAGTGGTGCACAGCGCTTATAGAATCGTTTGTGATTTTGTAGTATAATTAATGCTTTTCTCTAGTTTATGTTTGTGCCAGGTCGGAGACTTGGCGCAAGGGTGCGGAAATGGCGGAGCATACTGTGCACATGTGTACCGATGGTTCTAAATTAACGGAAACGACTGGGTCAGCTCTTTACTCTGCCAATCCAGAACAAAGTAAATATTACAGGCTGTCAGATTACTGCAGTCTCTTTCCAGGCGGAAATGGTAGCTGTAAAGATAAGCAACAGAAATTCTAAAGGAAGCGTGCTTAGCTGCACTCGTGTCAATATATACATACATATATAGATCAAGGCAACAATCTCACACAGTACTTTGTCAAGAAGTGTTCTGCATTGCAAAGAAGCATTGCAGAGACTTCGCTCAGGACGGAACATACATCCCGGTCATAAAGGGGTAAAAGGTACGAAGAGGACGATGAATGCAAAGGAAGGTGCATCATGTGATAAATCGATGGTAGACGTCTGAATCCGTTTGGAGAAATAAAAAGGTGACAGGAGTTGCATATACGCCATCAAGCAGGAAAGGCGTGGATTATCTGCAAATCCTATGCCTTTAGACTCACATAGTTGCTCTTATCTCTAAAGAGAGAAGACGACGGGTATACTAACTGGACACTGCCTTCTGCTGTCACATGCTTATAGGTTAGGCCTTTTCAATAGTAGAAGATGTAGGAAGTGCGACTGCAGGAAGAAACGCTTGAGCTCGTTCTGTGCTCGTGGCAGTAGATATGCCCCAGAAAGATCAAGAGCTTTAAGTTTTGCACATGATCTAAAACTCTTGCAGCTCCGCGCACTTGCACCTACTCCTTTTGTGCTTGATGAATCATGTGGAAACTCCTGTCTCCTTTTCATCTCCCTTAAGCGTTTCTAACGCTATATTTTTGGCCACTGGTCTGTAGGCGAGATTAGGGTGTTAGTTTTTAGGCATATCCACTTTAGTTTTTTGGCATACGTACTTTTTTGTGTTGCGGTTCTCCAAACAAGGACCACATAGTAAAGTATGGGCTTGACAATTGCAGTAAATACCCAGTGAGGGAGTTTCGACGATAGGCTCCACGTGTATCCTAGAATCTTCTTGCCTGTATAGAGTCTCACGGAGGCGCTCTTCGCTCTTCCACCTGGAGTTTCCACGGCAGCTTACTATCTAATATATGTAACTTCTAGATATTTTTTGCTACATTTTTCTTGTGTGGTTACCCCTCCAAGCTTGTGAATAAAGAAAAAATAAATGCAAGGCGCGATAGCCTCCACAGAGATTTTAGGCCGAACTTCGCTTCTCTTCCAATTTGCGTCTTGCTTCTTTTAATCTTTCTTACAAATTGGCGGACGGGACCTACATGTTTTATACCGACTCCGAGCGGCATCTGCAAGGCTGTTGAATTTTCACTGAGAAGCTTTTCATGGCAGAAATAGACACGGAATGTTGTCAAATCCCAGATTAATTTAATTAAGGACCTTTTGTTTCCTAGTAGTTGGGTTAGGTTAGAGTGGCCACCGGTGCGAGCACCAGTGCACTTAGGCCCAAAAAGGTCCCATTGTGATACCACGTGGATCTCTCCTCTACTCAAACCAACAGGTCGATTCAGCAAAACGTCAGGAATATCTTAGGTTCCAACTTAGCCAAATCACAAAGATCGTCAAAGAAGGGAGATCCCAGAGGTTTCTTCCTCTTCCGCGGGACAATCGCACAGAAAATGCTTGACTGTTTCTATCTTCTCTTCATCTTTGCAGTTCCTGCAGTAATCATTATAGGGAGCACCCAGCCATTGTGCGTACCTCCCGATTACTATGTGGCCGGTTATAAGTCCAACCACCAAAGATATGCCCCCTTCTAAGAAGAAAGAGACTTTCTTGTGCGTCTCGCGTCCCATTCAGGCCACACGAGCTTAGAGTGAGCTTACAGGTAGCGAGCGGCATGCTCAATCCCTTCCAGGGTGACGAAGGCGGAACGGCTGTGCCCCCTCTTGCAAGAACGTCAGCCATCTCACCCATACCCGACTCAGGGAAGTTTCCTCAGAGATCTCTTTAAGAGATTTTCGGCACTTCTCTACTGTCCTGGACTTACATGTGACCGATCCAAGTGCTTTTAGTGCAGCCTGGCTGTCAGAGTAAATACATATTTGGTTATAGCCGTGAGCAGCCTTCCCCAGGTGATCGGCGGCCTCATTTACAGCAGCCACCTCCGCCTGAAAGACGCTGCAATGATCGGGTAGGCTAAATGATAGATTCCACCCTAGTTGAGGTGCAAAGACACCGCTACCCACCTTATTATCTAGCTTGGAGCCGTCAGTATATATCTGCAGCCTATTGCTCAGGTCCGGCGGCTCCTTCAACCAATAATCCCTATGCAGGATAATAACCTCGTACTTCATATTGAAAAATACAGTCGGAGTACAATAGTCCGACGAAGGCGAATCCAGATAATTAAGAATGGTTGCATGGCCATCCACATTGTCTCTCTATCCGGATAACTCTCGCAGCCGCAGAGCAGGAAAAGTCCGCACATTGCTTGGGCATTAAATCTATTGGCAAACATAAAAATAGTGTCCAGCGCCTCCGCAGGGGTGGTGCGCAGATCACCTCCACGCAGATTAGAACACTTCTTTGTACCTTCTGGAATACCTGTAGGTTTGATTTAGTATCTAAGCTCGTCCACCAGTTCACTGCCCCGTATAAAAGGATGGGTCTAAAGCCACAGGGTAATATCCGGTGATAGTCCCCAACTTCGGGCAACACCCCCCTACAGCTGCACAGTCCCACCGTTGCTTTTTTCACACGCTCCTGAGCGTTTCCCTCCAGGATAGTTCCTATTCAAAATTACTCCTAGTTATTTGGCAGAGTCCCTCAGCGTGAGGGTCATACCCGCTAGCACCGGCAGCTGCAATGCAGGTATCTTATATTTCCTGGTGAATAGAACCAGTTCAGTTTTGGCTGAATGACCGATAGACCTTTACTCCTGGTCCAGTTCTCCACCAGTCTCGGCTAGTTTGCATTATATCGCATAGTGTCTGCGGAAACTTCCCGCTAACTAACAGCGCAAGGTCATCAGCATATGCGCTACCATGCTGCAACCGTCCTTCTCAAGAAGAACCAAGAGCTCATTAAGTGTGGCAACCCATAGAAATGGAGAAAATACCCCACCCTGTGGGGTGCCTCTCCGTATGTGTTTGACCACCGTAGACCTTCCAGGGTAGCAGGAACAGTAACTGTGAACAAGTTTCACTAGCCCGGGATCTGCCCCAAGCCGATTAGTGCATCAGTTATCGCAGAGATCGTAACGTTGTTAAAGCTCCTCAATGTCGAGAAAAGCTATGAGTGTGAAGTCCTGTGTACGATCTGGGAGACAGCTGCATGCAAGGCCGTCTCCGTTCTCTTTCACGACCTTAGCAGTTTCTTATAATCCCCATGGAATCATCTGTATGCATCAAATTTTTCAGCCTCCCTGGAGGATTTAGCAAGATCGAATGCTTTCCGACATGCCTTGCGTAAATTATCTAGGTCCCGGTTCCACCATAGTGGCTTGGTCCTACCCCTAGATTTCTTCCTAGGACAGGCCTTATCAAGAGCCTCCCCGCATGCCTTCGTGAACGAGTGAACCATATTATCTAGTTCTACAGAGTTCTGGGGCATATGAGCACTAGATCCTGAGAGCCTCTTTTGAAGCTCCTCACTGTAGATAAGCCAATTGGCGTTTTTAAGGTTCCTATGCCAGACAGTTTGAGTTTTTGTTTCCTAGTAAATAATATTAGATCTCTTTTTCCCCGTTGATGATTAACCCGACTGTTTACAGTTTTTGTGCCTCGCATACACTCCATCGCGACATGATCATTCAGCAGCTTAAAGTGTAGACGATCAAATTTGTTACAGCTAGATGAGCTTCGATCGAGTTGAGGCTGTCTATGTTTGCTTGTTTCGATACATTGTTGATAGCCCCGACAATGTCCAAAGCATATTCCTGGTATTATAGGGTTTTACTGTATATTCATTACAACCACTTGAAGAGATGTCAAACTAATAGGTCTGTAGTCTTTGGGTGCAGATAGATGGTTTTCTATCATTTCATTCTGAAATCGTTCCATCTGCCATTAGCAGTATAAAAGTTTATTTTGCCTATTCAATTTGGTATTTGTGACCACTTTTGGTATCTCTCGATCCGTATTAGGATTGTAGACGTTGTTACAAAACTCTTCCGCATCATCTACCTGATGGGGAAGTGTGTGTTAAGTAGTGCCTCAAGAGACTCTTCACTACTGGGTAACCATTATCCGTAAAACGCTCTTCGACCTGCTAATTACAAGTTTATAGATCCTCAACAGATCTCTGTATTCGATACTGCACTCCTCCTTTACTACAATTTGATCAGCTTAAAACCGTCCTCTAAGAAAACTCAACTCCTAACTCCAGCATGGTGGCTTTGCTTTTCTCTTGAATCTTCTCAGAGCACAAAGCTATGTTGAACGCAGTTGTCGGCCTCTTGATAAGAAGTTCTTCCACTCCTCCAAATCCTCTACTGGTGGTAATATAGGTTGCCCAAGTCTTCCTGCTAGGGTTTCCGAAGAATTTTCCCATCTCTACCCTCTTTAAGGGGTTGCTGGAGCTGATATAACCACGGTCTGAGAAGTTATAAAATTGTTTCAACTTTCCATCTTCTCCGTATATCAACAAACCACAAAAGGTATCGGAAAGTTATTGACTTTATGGAATCATAGTGGAAATTGTATTTAGCCTTGCAGGGCTTTTACTATATTTTTGTTGTACATCACGCTTTTACGCGCATTTCCATTAATGGTTGTGGCAGTAAAGTTTATTTAGTCTTTGGTTATTCATCAATAATGATCGGCTCGTAAATATTTTATTTGCTTTCTTCCAACCCTGCAACCCGATTAACAATTCCAAACGACATACGAAACAACAAAAGCTCCGAACACCACAGCACGTGACCGTTACAATTACAAATTGGCGGTTGTAAACGTTGAAGGGGCGATTTGAAAGGCGTGTGCGTGTGTGATTGCCAACATAAAATTGAGCTTACAATATATACATAAGAGCAGACAGGAGCATACATCAAATAATTTATAGCATACAAGGTGATAAAGCAGTTATCTATAGAAGCAAGATGAAAAAAGGAATTTGTGAGTATGTGAAAGAGCTCAAAAAAGTCAAAAATCAACTATTATCTCACAGCTCATCAATTAAGAGCGTTGTTATTGTGGATTCTCTCGCCACATCTGCTGGCTGTCGGTTAGTTGATTTACAGTTATAAATCAAATAAGCAAGATACGCTTTTCGAGCTTGATTTATGTTTTAATCCAGAACAATCTGCAGATATTAAAGTTGCTTCGAAAGCGCTTTTCATACTAAACAGCAACTCTCCTTCCACTAGCTTTTGCTATTTGCTCTCTTCCAGCTGTTTCGTGCAAGTTCGACGCAGCTTGTTTGCTAATTGACTTAAAATTCAATTTGACAGCACAGACGTTTTCTAAGCCCACAGGCATTCAGGTATTTAGATGGGTAGGTAGACGGCATCATGTTGGTCACGTGTCACAACAAAGCTGACCGTAAGCACACCCGTTGTGTTGGCTTGGTTAATTTGTGTTTATTACACTTCAAGTATTTTAATATGTATACGCCCAAAGTTGTTGTCGCCCTAAAGTTGTACTTAACCTCAAAAAACATTGACCTTTAAAGCACCAAAATTAAATGTTTCGTTGCGCTAATTTCAGACATTTTATGACAAAGAAATGTAATTTTTCTACTTATTATACTCAGCTGAGCAGAGCTCACAGAGTATATTAATTTTGTTGGCATAATGGCACCCCGTAACGGCATAAACTAATCGAGATAGATATAGACTTCTATATATCAAAATGATCTGGGCGAAAAAAGAAATTCATTTAGCCATATCCGTCCGTCCGCCCGTCTGTCCCTAAACACGATAACTTGAGTAAATTTTGAGGTATCTTAATGAATTTGGTATGTAAGTTCCTGGGCACTCATTTCAGATCGCTATTTAAAGTGTCGAAATTGGACTATAACCACGCCCACTTTTTCGATATCGAAAATTTCGAAAAACCAAAAAGTGCGATAATTCATTACCAAAGACAGATAAAGCGATGAAACTTGGTAGGTGGGTTGACCTTAAGACGCAGAATAGAAAATGAGTAAAATTTTGGAGTGGCACCTCCCACTTTTAAAAGCAGGTAATTTAAAAGTTTTGCAAGCTGTAATTTGGCAGCTGGGTACGTAGTGTTCGGTTTAACCCGAACTTAGCCTTCCTTACTTGTTTTATTGTTCACTTTGTTGCCTAAGTACAACTAAGTAGGTATTTAAATTTTCATACCCCAACCAAAATTTTATTTTTTTGGTGCTCATTTCTTGTCGAGTTTATGATGTTCAAATGTTGCGATACAGCTGGATGCTTAAAGTGGCTTTCATTATAGTAAGTCCAGTCACCATTGTATAGGGCTATTGGTGAAAAAGCATAAGTTAGGTTTAAATTGGCGGGCTTGAGAGCTATTTTTTATCTTGGTTTTTTTATACCTTTAAGCTTCCCTCACACATTAACCAAACCCATCAAACCTTTCTGTCAAAACACCAAATTTCGGGTCCGTTCTGTCTCGTCTCGTTAGGTGCCGTTTCCCCCCGATTGTGTTTTGGGGGGTGTTTGGTGGGTGGTGTAAATGGAAATTATTGTCGCGCTCCAGTGGCTTTGAGCCCCAAGTTGGGTTTGGGCCGGTTGAGTGCCAGCCGGAGTCGCTCGGTCTGTTCCTGTATTGCTGTGGATACGGGAGTGTGATGGGTGTATTAGTATTTGCACAGTTTCTGTCAATGTAGTTGTTGCTTTAGTGTTCGTTGTTTTTGCGGTTTTGTTTTTCTCTCCTTGTTGTTGGGGGTGTAAAGTTTTCTCTTTTTGCCAGTTCATTGTTTAATTATTAAAGTGGTAGTAACATAGGTGCTAGGTTAATCTTCGCTTGTTCTAGGATTATTATCTACTTTCTGTATATCCTAGACCGGCTGCGAAGCCAACTCTGCTCTTTTGTGTTTTGTGGAAAGTTCGGGTGTTTATATAATAAATAAATTAAAATAAAACAAAAATTAAAAAAAAAATAATTAATTTTAAAGAGTTAATTAAACAAAGTTTTGTGTAATAAGAATAACAAATGAAAACAAAAATTGTATTTTAGTCAGTCGTGTTATTGTGGTAAAAAGTAAATAGAAAAGTGGTGTAAAAGAAAGATTATAATTATAATAGGTTTACAAATGAAATATAAAAAGATATAATAAATAACTTAAATATTTTTATTTTGAAAAAGGCGAGATATTAAAAAAAACAAAAATAAAAAAAAAAAAAAAACAAGAGCGGCGAATAAAAATGGGTAAAAAAGAAAAATGGTGTACAAAAAAGGTTAAAAAAAATGAATCAATATACAATAAAATTAATAAAAAATAAAAAGAAACAAAAAAATTAATAAAAACTTAAAAAAAAAAAGGTAAATAAAAATCAAAAGCGTAAAAATATAAAAGAAAATGTTTATAATAAAACAATCATAAAAATAATTACATAAAAAAATGGTATTTGTAAATATTAGAAAAGGTGCACGTCGCGAAAAAATATATTAATAAAAAAAAGAGTATTATAAAATAAATGTAATATATTATAAGAAAAATTAAAAGAAAAAAATCAAAACTTAATTAAAATAAAGTAAAAGCAAAAATAAAAAAACAAGATGCGAACGAGAAAAATTAAAGAAAAAGGAGAAATCGAATGTGCAAAAAAAAAAGTAAAAATTGGTAAAGGAGAAACAAAAAGTTAAAATAAAAATAAAGTATAAAAAAGATAAAAATTTAAAAAATGTGTAGAATAATATAATAAAAAAATAGAATAAATATAGCGTAAAAAGGTAATAAAAAAATACAAATAAAAACAACAAAAAAGAGAAAAATTTAAAAAAAGAAGTTTTTAAAAATATAAAGATTAAATAAAAAAAAAAAATAAAAATAAATTAAAAAAAAGTCGAGGATTGCAAGAGAGAAAAGTAGAACAATAAAAGTAAATAAACAAGTAAATGTAGTCGTCCGGATTTAAAGCGAAAAACGGCAGAAAAGGAAAGCGGTAAGAAAAAGGATCAAAAAAGAAAAAATAGCCGCGGGGAAGAGTGAGACAATATGCGAAAGGCGGCGAAAAACAAAAAACTATAAAAATAGAGGCTGATATATGAACAAATCAATCCCCAACCCTTTTCCGAAGCTCTCGTCTCCTCCCACGATAGGTTCGTTTATTTGCCGGGGTCAAAAAAAAAAAAAAACAAGAAAAAAAAAACCATGTATGTCCCCCCCACAATAAAAAATGATCGGCGTTAGTTATGTTTGGTGTATTATGTTTTCTTTTTTATTTGCCCGCACGCGGCGAGGTTGCTGAAAATCGTTATCGGCAACGTTTTAAAATGGGGTGTTTGTTAATATAAATGAAGAAAAATAGATTTGGTAATAAGGAAAAACTAAGATGTAACTTTGTATTTAAGTAAACACCTACATAAAATCCACGAGATATTACTCACAATTACCCTTGTTATAAATATGAGTTGATATGGTCTTTTCGCCCTCTTCGATGATATACCGGGCTGCTTAAGGCACACATCTCCTTTGTAATTGAGGGAGCATCCACCCTCCCTGTAGTCCAGTTTCTCGTGTAACCGAAACTGAGGTGGGACACGAGCACGTTGCCGTCTTAGTTTAATTGTCTAGATGTTGATATGAAACTTAAAATCCATACAACCTAAGGTAAGGAGTTATTCGCAGAAGAATAAGGCCGCTGGTAGCAAAGAGAAGCACAAGTATTATCCCAATGTGTTTTCCGTAAGTAATCCTCACGAAATCTTCCTCAAATTCTAAACCGCTCTGGCTGCGTTTGTGAGCCGGAACCGGGCTTCTCGCTTGTGGTTGCCGTCCCTCAAAAATTTGGGGAATTGTCATGTATTATCTCTTTTCTTTGCGCCAACACCCCTGCTCGGGGATGTGCGATTCGGCCTAAACCTAATCAGCATATAGTAATTTTTTAATTTAAAAACATGAAGTGTTATCAGGGGAGTGGGTTGGCTAAGGGGCGCTGGTTGGTACTTGCCCCGTAGCATCTCGTGTCCCCTCCTCCCGGAGCCTGGTTTCGGACACTACGTTGTTTTTAAATCTGGTTTTTGCATCCCAAATAAGAGGCGCACTTTTAATGCCAAAAGCAATTACCCTTGGTCCCGCCCTCGTGCGGGAACTTTTCTTTTTCTGGCTCCTGCGGCTGCTCGGGGGAGAGACGATGACCCGTTGGAAGAAGAGATTGTGTGATAAGGTAAAAAAACGATAGAACAACGTAGACGAAAGAGAGCTTGCCTCTCTGCAGAGAGAGCTTCTACCGGCAGCTTGAGTGGTTCTTTGCTTCTGGGTCAGAGTGTTTAGAGTACCTTTCAGAGAGGAGAGGGATCAAGGCAGGGAGACGCAGGAGATCCTCGAGGAGAGTTCTAGTTTCCTTTTGACGCATCCAAAAAGTTGTTCATAGAGAGGACTAGAGAAAAGGTTTAGTTCCTTTTGGCAGCTAGAAACTATCATCGTGTGCGAGAGTTTTGGTTGCGATGTTTATGAGGGGTTACCGCCCAGCAAATACGATATACTCGTTCTTCGTATTTGTTTTCAATGCTAGTGGAGAGAAAGCATCCCCAGCCTGCGAGGTGCCGTGCGCGTTGCGGAGGAGATTAGCTCTGCGGAAGGCATGTGCCTGCCGAGAGGGGTAGAGGTGAGATTGGTTATTCAGTTGCTCGGGAGAGGCGACGAGTTCTGTGCCAGTTGAATGTGAGCAGGGATGAGCCTCCGTACTTGTTGTTTCCGTGAGGAGGACGCGACGGACGTTTTTCCCTTCTTTCCGTGTCTTGCGGGATATGAGCGATGTTTAGAGCAGATCCTTATATTAAACGCTAGGGGGGAGTTAATTTTCGTTTGCCCGAGACGCAAGCATACATCTAATCGTAGTGTTATGCACAGGAGGCAGTTTGCGGTGCGGGGCCCGGGAAGCCGGCTCCCTACCCATTGTACCCCAGTCTTAGTTTGACGATGGACGGGAGACTATTTTTTTTTTGGAAGCGGGTGCACGAGAGAGTTTATCCGGATAATGAAGACTAGAAGACGAAGTCCGAGAGGGGCAGACGGAACATTTTGAGTACATGTTTATCTTGTTAATATTGCAGAAGATATAAGGAAGTGTAGCATTGAATGGAGCTGATCAGCCAAGAGAAACACGCGTGGAGCGGTAGAAGAGGTATCCATACACATTTTAATATATATGAGATGACACGGGAGAGCAGAAACGATGCCGCACCATTGCTTAGAGACTGAGACATCACGCACCAATGAGACACGCACCACAGAATATTATCGAGAATTTAATCAGGTTGGATATGTTCAGGAGGTTGGGATTACGATGCTTTTAGTGGGGTGTCTGGTAGCGACAACAACCACCAAAGCTTTTTTGCGTTAACAGTAGTGGTATTTTTTGAGTAGATGAGTTTGGATCGATTTGAGTTAGTTTTTTTTTTTGTTTTATGTATGTTTGGTTTGTTAGAGTTGTTTGTTTTGTGTGCACCAGCGCAACAGTTAGTTATTGTTCTGCATTTCTCGCATGAGAGTTGCCATCGGACCACCAGCCACCGACGACCGATGGGACACCGTGCGAGAAGATTTCCATGAGGAGAGAGAGAGAAGGGAAGAAGATGTCCACTACGCCTTGGCGGGGGGAGACGTTTGGCTGCGATGGAGAATTCGGAGAACTGAAGTTAAGGCACATGCGCGTAGAGTTGATGGCGCCTGCGAGAAGGTTGAAGGTGAGTGCCGCGCTCGTCCTATGGTTGACGGTTTGCGAGAGTGAGTTTTCTTCCTGCCCTTGTGTTGGTTCTCTTTTTGCGGAGGGAGTGATCTTGCCGGCTGCGCCGAGGAGCGAGATGAGAGTTGAGAGTGAGAGAAGTTGCGAGACTCCCCTTTGGCCGGGACTTTTCTGCCGACCTGCGGGAGAGTTACGAGGCGGTCCGCCTCCTGCG
>JARSSU010037977.1:0-32878 GCA_029619165.1 Eurosta solidaginis | reverse complement strand
CTCATACCAAATTTCATCAAGATACCTCAAAAAGTTTACTCAATTTATCGTGTTAAACGGGACGGACGGACGGACGCGACACGGACGGACGGACGGACATGCTCATCAAATCTTTTCTCGATCCTGATTATTTGATATATGGAAGTATATATCTATCTCGATCCTTTAATATGTACAACAACCGTATCCATCAACATACATATACTACTGTGAGCTCTGCTCAATGAGTATAAAAGAAGGCGTCGGATAACACAAATCCGCTGGAGTTGCCTGCTTCTATTCAGCAAAGCAATTTTCTAGCGACCATTTGGGTTGAATTCCTCTTTCGACATATGCCAAAATCTATTTAAGCTTCTTAAAAAATCCTTGTGCAATTCTGGATGGCTGCATCAAATTTACCAGAGATCTTCCGTGCTTATTATAATTTTTTACTTAAAATAAAGAATATTGTGGTAGGATGTACCTATTTTAGCACAAATTTTTACAAATTGGTGTTCTTTCTTAATAGAAAAAATTTACTTTAAACTATTTTGATGCATTCACTTTAATTTAAGAAGTGAAATAACTCCTATGAGATGGCAGATAAATCTCCCTTGAAAATAATATTTATAATACTACTTTCTCCATTAACCGGCTTTCCCTTTTTCGAACATTGTTCGAATAAGAGGAAAGGGAGAAGCGAAAAAAACTCACAAGGATTTTTTATTTAGAATACAGGGAATCGGAGAAGAGAAAAAACTTTTAAGGAATTTTTTGTTTAGAACTAGGCTGATAAAACCTAGAAGGAATACGAAGTGAGAAGCAACTAAAAAGGAATATATAATAAGTAGAAAGTCTATACTAAACAAAAATTTCCTAAAAATTGGGAAAATAGCAATTGGAAACACAAAAATGTGGTTGATATTGCACCATCGATACATTTTTCTTAAAAATTATAAATTTGTATTGAAAAAATGAAAAAATCCAATGTGTAGCTTCCGTGGCAGTGGAGATCTTATTCTTGATTGAAAAAATTCAAAAACAAATGTGTTCCCTCAAATTGGATAGGAAACTATGCTGGAGGGAAAATGCTCAGGAGCGTGTTAAAAAAGCAACGGTGTCTCTGTACAGATGTAGGGGAGCTCGTACGCGAAGATGGATACTATTACCGGATATTACCGTGTGGCTCTAAACTGCTGTGGTTAGACCAACGCTTTTATCTAATTAAGCAAATATTAGGTCTTGGGGAGTTGTCCCTTCAATTTAAAATTAAATTAATTACAGAATTAGAGTATCTGGGAGACTCAACCGTTTCTTCATGATACTGGTCCAAATCGTTCTTCAATCCATTGAGGTCTTTTCCTGCGTTCCATGGTTGTGGACAATGGAATACTCTAAAGATCTTTTAAGTTCCGTCGATATTTTACACCATCTTTTCTGACAGAAGCCTAATAAACCGGTGCAACAAAGTGACTACCGAGGAGTTAACTCCTTAAAAATGAAAGTAATACTTGTGGTCCTCAATATATTTTTAAAAGGGATGTAATATCCGTTTGAAAAAAGATATATGATTTTTCATATGACATGTTTTTTATATTTGTTTCTTTATTTAATATTTTAGAAGTACATTTCTTGTATTATACTAAAAAATCAATCTTGCAAAAAAATAAGAATCCTCACCTTAAGTTATGAGGAAGAGAATTGTCAAATGCGACTCCATTTTGAAATGTTGACTTCGCCTGTCAATTTTATTGCATCATGGCATTCCCAACTTTTCTTGAGCTATAACTCGAAGAAAAATTTACAAAATTGTGTACATAATTACATAATATTTATTTCAAAATGAATCAAAGTGAATATATTCATTCACTTAAGCTCGCATCTGAATATATGAGGTACGCTCACATCAAAACCTTTAAAACCTTATTTGGCATATGCATGTTTGAAGCATGATTTAGACATGAGTGCGAAAATATTGTTACGAATATTAGCAAGACTGAGGAGTGCTGCCATCTCTAAGCCGATGCTAAGCAGTGACGTGAATTCACATCCATAGATCAATCATTATGTATCTACATAAACGAAACAATAATTGCGTCCACACATACATATGTACCATGTACGTAAACGAGCAGCGGAGAATCATTGCACAAACACATGCATATATCTGAGATACTCCTGAAAGTATGCAATGAGAGAAGCTATAAATCGTGCAATTGTAGTTACAGCTGAGAAGTTTGAGAGCTGATGGACTAGTAGATTCTGGAAGCGCCTAGAAGATGCGAACGTTGAAATCAGAGAGTATAAAAGGCAACAAATGTAGAGGCGCTGGAATTCAGTTTCGATTAAGACGCTATCTAGCGAGCAAGAGCAGTATTATTTTGAAAGTGAGTTTTCATTTGAGCCATCAATCAGTTTGGTTATTAAGCAAGCTATTCGTTGCAAAGTATAAGTGTTATTGGGAAGTACTTTAATAAAGGCCATTTTTCCATTATTCAATATTGGAGTTATTTATTCAACAGTTTAGCGATACGAACGTTAGCAGAAGATTGCAAATAAGAGGATTTGAAGTAAATTCGTTACAATTGGTGTCAGAAGAGGAATTGTTAAATAAATTCCAGAGGACAACAAGGACATGGCAAAGTTCAGTGAATTGAAGATCCAGCAACTGAAGAAGGAGTTGGACAGCCGTCGATTGAATACAACCGGCAATAAACTCGAACTTCAGGCTCGTCTACGAGAGGCAATGGAATTAGAGGGAATTAACGTGGAAGAGTATGTCTTTCATCTTGATGGCGAGGAGACAACAAAAATTGAAGAGAAAAACGAAACATCGCAGACAGTTACCAGCACAGACTTAAACATGATATTGGCTGCAATATCTGCACAACATCGACAGTAGCATCAATGTCGTCGCAACTGGCATCCCAACTGGAAGCGCAAGAGGCACGTATAACAGAAATGTCATCACAAATATCCACCAACATGTCATCCCAACTGGAATCAGAGGAGACACGTTTAACATCCAAGATGGAAAAACAACTGGAATCACAGTCGACACAGATTACATCTAAGATGGAAACACAGTTAGAAGAACAGAAGACATATATGGCTGAGCAGTTGAAAGCACAAGAATCTCGCATATCTTCGCAACTGTCAGAACAGGAAGCAAGGGTATCATCAAAACTGGAAGCGCAGGATGCAAAAATCGCTCAATTTCAGGCAGAAGTCGATGATTTGAAGGGTCGTATGGAGCAGTTACAACTAAATCGCCCAGCTGTTTCAGCGAGTAATCCAAAGGTAAAAACACCATCCTTTGACGGGTCTGTTCCTTTCCAGGTCTTTAAGCTACAGCTTGAGAAGACCGCAACAGTGAACAACTGGAATGCTGAAGATAAAGTTGCTGCACTCTTCGTAGCATTGAAAGGACCAGCTGCCGAAATCTTACAGACTATTCCAGAGTACGAACGGAACAGCTATGAAGCATTGATGGCCGCTGTCGAGAGACGTTATGGAAGCGAGCATAGAAAACAGATATTCCAAATTGAGTTGCAAAACCGTCACCAAAGAGCGAATGAGACATTTGCCTCGGATGTTGAAAGGTTGGCACATTTGGCAAATGCGGACGCACCCGTGGAGTACACCGAGAGGGTAAAGATTCAGAGCTTCATAAACGGCATACGGGACGTCGAGACAAAGCGAGCTACATACGCAAGCCCAAAGCAAACATTTGCTGAAACGGTATCTTATGCACTGACTCAGGAAACAGCATCACTTTTGAGTAAGCCAGCGTACAAAGCCCATCGTGTGGAAGTAGAAAGGCCAGATTGGGTGGACACAATTTTGGAAGCACTGAAGGGATCACAAAAGAATACCTCATAATCTCTATCTCGCAAATTGGAAGAAGGTCAAGCAATCATACTGTTGGAGGGCATGTGGATGTAAAGGAACGTTTACTGACTGTAGATACGGGTGCATCCCATTCCATTATTCGAGCGGATTTAGTCAACAAGAAGATAAGACCATTGCATGGAGCAAGATTGCGTACAGCCACTGGAGAAGACAGCACGGTTCTAGGAGAAGTATCATGTGAAGTCGCAATTGGGAACGTCACGGTAGTACACAATTTTATAGTGGCAGAGATTGTTGATGAAATCATAATTGGAGTGGACTTCTTAATCGACCAGGGCATCAAGATCGACATGCAAAGCAAGACGATGCGATATAAGAACATGGATGTACCACTTAATTTCGGCTACGAGAGAGGCTACAGCAGTAAACGAGTGCTGGTGAAAGAGAGTCAGCAAATACCACCAAAATCCGAAGCAGTCATCTGGGCAAAGGTTGATGGAGATTGTCGGACAAAATTGTGGGTTGTCGAAGCAGCAAACAAATCAGCACCGAACATACTTGTAGGAAAAACCCTGGTTATGACAAAACAAGATGACGTATTCCGGTAAGAGTACTCAACGAGTTCAAGTCACCACTCAAATTGACCAAAGGAGCTATTTTGGGAAGATGCCAAGAGGCTGAAGTAATTATTAACTGTGAACAGCTCCAGGAACACGTTTCATCTAGTAATACTGATCTTTCAAATGACATCACGGCATGGACGGAGGGAGCTAGAGGAAGATTATCAGAGTAAGGCAAAGCAACTGCTCCTAAAGTACGCAAAACATATTTGACCAGGATGGTTCCAAACCAGGCCGCATCAATGTTGTGAAACATCAAATTGACACTGGAGACGCGAGGCCGATACGTCAAGCTCCACGTAGTGTTCCACTGGCGAAGCGGGAAGTTGTGAGTCAAATTATACAAGAAATGAGCGACAGCGGCGTCATCGAACCATCAGCTAGCCCATGGAGCTCACCGGTAGTACTTGTAAAGAAGAAGGATGGTTTTGCGTGGACTACCGGAAGTTGAATGACGTTACGAAAAAGGATAGCTACCCATTGCCAAGAATTGACGACACTCTGGACTCGCTCTCTGGTACGAAATGGTTTTCCACACTGGACTTTAAAAGCGGCTACTGGCAAGTGGAAGTGAAGGAGGAAGACAAAGAGAAAACAGCCTTCAGCGTCGGAGATGGTCTTTGGCAATTTACAGTAATGCCCTTTGGACTATGTAATGCACCAGCTACTTTCGAGGACTCATGACAGGTATGAAAGGACTACATTGGAAAACATGCTTGGTGTACCTGGACGACATCATCGTATTAGGGCAAGAACTTTGAAGAACATCTTAAAAACTTAGAGGAAGTTTTCCAGAGAATAGCTGGCGCTGGTCTGAAGTTAAGTCCCAAAAAGTAGGCGCTGTTTAAAAAGGAAGTAAATTATTTGGGTCACAAGGTAACGACAGAAGGTATCCGTACAGCGAATGAAAAGATAGAGGCAGTAAAGGATTGGCCAAGACCACAGAATCTGCATGAATTGAGAAGTTTCCTTGGGCTGTGCACATACTACCGCCAATTTGTACCAAATTTTTCCAGCGTAGCCCATAGCCTCCATGAGCTTACAAGAAAAAATAAAGCTTTTGAATGGAAGAAGGAGCAAGAAGTGGCTTTCCAAACATTGAAGGAGCGTTTGTGCACTGCCCCAATGTTAGCATATCCGATTCCAGGAGCAACATTTATTCTAGATACAGATGCGAGTGGATATGCTATAGGAGGCGTTTTATCACAACTGGTCGATGGACAGGAGAAGGTAGTTGCATATTACAGCCGTTCGATTGGAAAACCAGAGAGGAACTACTGCGTTACGCGGAGAGAGCTGTTGGCATTGGTAGAAAGCATTAAACATTTTCACAAATACCTCTACGGCCAGCGATTCCGTGTCAGGACAGATCACGCAGCTTTAAAATGGCTTCTGCAGTTCCGTAATCCGGAAGGACAATTGGCACGGTGGATCGAGCTACTACAAAGCTATGACTTTTCCATTGAGCATCGAAAAGGTAGTACCCATAGAAATGCCGATGCAATGTCACGAAGACCATGTAGTTTGGAATGCAAGCACTGTTCAAAAGCCGAGGCTAAAGAAGACATTATAGATGTCCGTCTAATGACTATAACATGTACAGATGAATGGGACAAGGAACAGCTAAGAAAGTGTCAGCTAGAAGATACAGATCTGTCACGTGTTATGCAAGGGCTCGAACGAAACGAAAGACCAAACAGAGAAGAGATGTCAGCAGAGAGTCCCATTGCGAAGTCATATTGGGCACAGTGGAACAGTTTAGAATTGATATCCGGTTACCTTCATCGAGTATGGGAGAGTGAGGATGGTAAATGCAAGAAGAAACTGATAATTGTTCCCAGAAAGAGGATTCCTGACGTGCTCAGCGAGCTGCATAATGGTCCAAGCGGAGGTCATCTTGGAATCACGAAGACGCTCGAGAAGATTAAACAGAGATTCTATTGGGTCAGTCGGTCACTGAGTGGATTGCGAACTGCGAGGTTTGCAGTAGAGCGAAAGGGCCCAGAACCCGAAGTCATGGCCAGATGAAGCAATATACCTCAGGTGCGCCATTTGAAAGGATCGCTATGGATGTCGCCGGTCCATTTCCTACTAGCAACGGCGGAAACAAATATGTACTGGTAGTTATGGATTATTTCAGAAATGGCCAGAGGTATACCCAATCCCAAATCAAGAAGCGGAAACGGTAGCAGAAGTGTTTATAAACAATTGGGTTGCAAGGTATGGTGTACCAATGGAGTTACATTCTGACCAAGGCAGGAATTTCGAATCAGCTGTGTTCCAGGAAATCTGTAAATCATTGGGCATTCGAAAAACACGGACAACTGCATTGCATCCTCAATCCGATGGTATGGTAGAACGATTCAATAGAACATTGGAGGAGCACTTAAGGAAAGTAGTAGACAAGTACCATAAAGAGTGGGATACCCGCATACCATTATTCCTGATGGCTTACCGATCAGCAGTGCATGAGACAACGGGCCAAACCCCTGCAAAAGTAATTTTTGGCAATGACCTTAGACTGCCAGCTGATTTGAAATTTGGGATAGATGTCAATGCGGAGAGAAATGTCAAGAAATCCACTAGTGATTTGGAAGAAGAGCTAAGAGAAATACATGATCTGATAAGGCAACGAACAAAGATTATGAGTGACAAGATGAAAGCCAGATACGATAAAGCAATTAATTCAGAAGGTTTTCAGGAAGGAGATTTGGTGCTGTGATACAACCCACTACGTAAAAAAGGTTTGTCCCCGAAATTGCAGTGTAATTGGGAAGGCCCATACAAAGTTGTAAAACGGATCAACGATGTAGTGTACCGCATACAAACCATCGGTAAACCACGAACCAAAATGAAAGTGGTCCATTTGGAAAGGCTGGCAACGTTTAGATCGGGAGATTTGTCTAATCGGGACGATCAGACTTAGGTGGAGGGCAGTGTTACGAATATTAGCAAGACTGAGGAGTGCTGCCATCTCTAAGCGGATGCTAAGCAGTGACGTGAGTTCACATCCATAGATCAATCATTATGTATCTACATAAACGAAACAATAATTGCGTCCACACATACATATGTACCATGTACGTAAACGAGCAGCGGAGAATCATTGCACAAACACATGCATATATCCGAGATACTCCTGAAAGTATGCAATGAGAGAAGCTATAAATCGTGCAATTGTAGTTACAGCTGAGAAGTTTGAGAGCTGATGGACTAGTAGATTCTGGAAGCGCCTAGAAGATGCGAACGTTGAAATCAGAGAGTATAAAAGGCAACAAATGTAGAGGCGCTGGAATTCAGTTTCGATTAAGACGCTATCTAGCGAGCAAGAGCAGTATTATTTTGAAAGTGAGTTTTCATTTGAGCTATCAATCAGTTTGGTTATTAAGCAAGCTATTCGTTGCAAAGTATAAGTGTTATTGGGAAGTACTTTAATAAAGGCCATTTTTCCATTATTCAATATTGGAGTTATTTATTCAACAGTTTAGCGATACGAACGTTAGCAGAACATTGCAAATAAGAGGACTTGCAGTAGATTCGTTACAATATGTTACTCATACGTAGCGGTAGTCAAATATAATTTTATTGCCTGGTTGCGCTAGGTCGACCTGTTTATCAACAATAAACTTAATACCTATATCCATAGCGATACGTTTATACTCTTTCTAATCAAAAACATGTGAGAACCTTCACATGGCTGCCGGTTCTAGGTACCGGCGCAGAATTTTTCTCGACCACGGGTTGTCATTTCAGTGTAACCCCAGCTGGTTTGTTGCATACCTCCTACAAAATGTTATCATCCAAGCAGATCCTTACAGGTGGACTGCGCATTACTGTGCTGCTTCGGGAAGGTGTTCAACATTGGTCCAGGGATATGGTTTTGTTGCGTTTGAGGGAAACCAATCTTATTTTAGGACATAGAGCCACGTCAAGCGATAGTTGCATCAAACTAGGTGTTCTAAGCTAGATCCCAGTATTCGTCGACCCTGTGATTTTTATAAAACTTTCGTGGCACCTTTTCGTTTCCATCCGAGGGGTCCTGCATTTTTCCGGCGGGTGCTTTTGTCACATCGTGCTGTCAAGCAGGACACCCAACAACACCGTACATTTCTGCACTTTTAGGCGCATCCTGTCCCAGGGCCACAAGAGAACACGCCATCCATTCTTATTCCACCAATGACCAGTCGACCGCCTCTCACCCCCACAGTGAAGACGTCTTCCTCGTCGCACTATTATGGGCTAACTGGGAGATTTGGGATGTAGTTGACTTCATGAAGCGGAACAACATCCGCATAGCTGCGATAAGAGAAACGAAGCTTGCGCAAAGTTTTCTTTACAGGCTTGCTCTGACTACTGTCTCGTTAGAAAATATTGCACGAGTGGAAGTGGAAGCGGACTCCCATTTATCACTCTTTACAATATGATCTATTTGATATTGACATCGACGATCGCAAGTACAGTGTGCTGGAGCGTCAAGGAATATTTTTCTGATCAGACGATGCGTATTTAGAAATCATTTACATCAACACTTCCACTGTAACTTGATGCCTTAATGGATATTGTCCTGATATCAGTGCTCTTCTCAGTGCTATATCAATGCCCACCACGGTATGCGACACGCCAATCTCAGGCTGAAAGCAGTGTGGCGGATTAAATACATGACACGATGTGCTGCACAATAAACGGCGACGCCCGCACAAGCTTTATAGGACGTTTTCATAGCTCGTAAGGTATCTCCATCGTTAGTGCAGGACATGTGAACTACATCAACTGGCAGCCGATACTAGCATTGCCATCCGACCTTCAACTCATACTTCTCTCTCTCTGGAGTGATCAGTCCTCACGTCTGAACGCAGCACATTCATCAACTTCAAAAAAAGAGAGTGCGCCGACAGCATACATATACAACTTTTTGCAGCCCTCCCAATCCAAACTAATATCGGGCAAGAGGAGCGTGCTTCTCCCAAGAAATTCTCCAAATGAGCTTCGCAAACCTAGCGAGCGATCATGACCTTTTGAGACAGCAAGACTCTGGCGACCCCCAAATCAGGCATACATCAATATCTTAAAAACTATAATAATTCTGGTGCTGTGGCTATATAGTGCTATTGGATGCCAAGAAATTAGCGAGTGGCTTCTCCCGATAATACATAAAAGATTCCTCGGTTTACAAATACAGACGTCTGACCAGCATAAGCGCACATAAACAAAATCATGATGTACATTCAGTAAGTTGATGGTAAGTTCTTTGGCAACGTAACACATATTTATTTATTTGTTTTCATATGTATTTATTTTATTGATTTACTTTTACATGTTATATGAATTAAATAATGTCGAGTATCGAATTTTATTCAGCTAAACGATCACTTTTGCCATGAGTTTACATTTATCTAAAAGCACAAAAATGTCTTAACCAATACCTAAAAAAGAAAAATTTCAAAGCGCTTTTAAATGGCTTACACATTATTTTATTAGAGCTTCTACAGCGAAGTAACAGAGTCAGGTTCCAATTACAGTGCAACCGCTGTTAGGAAGCTTTTATTGCATTTGATGTAATAACAGATCATTATAATGTTATATACATATCGCTATATTTCTTAAATGCAAAATGCAATGAAAAAGTCATACTCATGCAATGAGGTGAATTAGAACTGTTTAAATGAAAATTATGGATTTCGCAGCAGCACGAAATATGCTCATCCGCAGTACCAGAATTTAGTATTCACAGATTTACATACCAAACTGCTTGGATATCTCTTATACTATGTTCAAACAGAAAAATAAATTGAGGAAATTTCGATTTGAATTGAGTGCTGTTCATACAACTCGATTTAGCTTACACAATAGTAATTTGATAGCTAGTTGGCTCATCTCTACAGCAAGAACATACCTTTGTTCAGACTGTTAAAATGAACACGCACATTATTAGGCGAATGAAATGGAATGAAAACATAAAACTTTGAAATTTTTGTGTGTTGTAAGAAAATGTGTTCAATGGTTTGGTTTCATTTTGATTTTGCCATCTTCTTTTGACAATCCCTACTCCAGTGAAATGAAAGACATAAAATCAGCTGATGAGATGAGCCAACCATATAGTTCAGCCATGCGTAACTGACGTTTAAATATACTCAATAAACACACTTTACAATGTTGCATTTGCAGTTTGAAACAATTTATTACGCAATTTTTTTTAAATTGGCAATTTATTATTACAATTTATTATATGACAAATTGCGTAATAAATTGCCCAAATAGTATAAATTGCCAATTTGGTGTGTGTTTGAACCTAGTATTAGCCAAAGAACACGTAACCATACCAAGGAGTTGTGTGAAAATCATCAAGAAGAAGCAATCAGCAGCACCATCTTGTTCTGAATTCGCCTTTGATTTGCCTTGATCATTTTCAAACCGAATTCAGTACCAAATGTTGTTATCCCAACAGCTGATTGCTTCTTCTTGATTATTTTCCATACAAAGCCTTGTACAACAAAATGTCAGTTAATCGAAATTTATGAAAATTTCCTTTTGACTTGACATACTTCTCCACGGCAAATTGGTTGAATGCGCTTTGCCGTCACCTGATATGGATTCGCCTTGCCTAGAAAGAAATCAAAACAATAATAATAATTTTGAAAATTGTAGTTATATAAACGCGAAGGCGAATCCATACAAGATGAAGGCGACGCGAACTCAACCCAAGTTGCTAAACGATAAATTGATATATTGTTGTACCAAGGCGTTATATGGAAAATATCAAGCAAAACCTGATGGGATAACAACACCTGGCACTGAATTCGGCTCGATAAAACGCTTTAGGGAAATCAATTTTAGTTTCCTTACTAATTTTTATACTCAGTTGAGCAGAGCTCACAGAGTATATTAAGTTTGATTGGATAACGGTTGGTTGTACAGGTATAAAGGAATCGAGATAGATATAGACTTCCATATATCAAAATCATCAGGATCGAAAAAAAATTTGATTGAGCCATGTCCGTCCGTCCGTTAACACGATAACTGAGTAAATTTTGAGGTATCCAGATGAAATTTGGTATGTAGGTTCCTGACACTCATCTCAGATCGCTATTTAAAATGAACGATATCGGACTATAACCACGCCCACTTTTTCGATATCGAAAATTTCGAAAAACCGAAAAAGTTCAATAATTCATTACCAAAGACAGATAAAGCGATTAAATTTGGTAGGTGAGTTGAACTTATGACGCAGAATAGAAAACTAGTAAAATTTTGGACAATGGGCGTGGTACCGCCCACTTTTAGAAGAAGGTAATTTAAAACCGTGGCCACCGTGGTGTGATGGTAGCGTGCTCCGCCTATCACACCGTATGCCCTGGGTTCAACTCCCGGGCAAAACAACATCAAAAATTTTAGAAATAAGATTTTTCAATTAGAAGAAAATTTTTCTAAGAGGGGTCGCCCCTCGGCAGTGTCTGGCAAGCGCTCCGATTGTATTTCTGCCATGAAAAGCTCTCAGTGAAAACTCATCTGCCTTGCAGATGCCGTTCGGAGTCGGCATAACAACATGTAGGTCCGTCCGGCCAATTTGTAGGGAAAAATCAAGAGGAGCACGACGCAAATTGGAGAGAAGCTCGGCCTTAGATCTCTTCGGAGGTTATCGCGCCTTACATTTATAATTTAAAACTTTTGCCAGCTATAATTTGGCAGTCGTTGAAGATATCATGATGAAATTGGCAGGAACGTTGCTCCTCTATTATATGTACGCTTAGTAAAAATTAGCAAAACCGGAGAAGGACCACGCTCACTTTTAAAAAAAATTTTTTAAAGTCAAATTTTAACAAAAAATTTAATATCTTTACAGTATATAAGTAAATTATGTCAACATTCAACTACAATAATGATGATATGGTGCAACAAAAATACAAAAATAAAAGAAAATTTCAAAAATGGGCGTGGCTCCGCCCTTTTTCATTTAATTTGTCTAGGATACTTTAATGCCATAAGTCGAACAAAAATTTTACGAATCCTTTGAAATTTGGTAGGGGCATAGATTTTATGACGTTAACTGTTTTCTGTGAAAATAGGCAAAATCGGTTGAAGCCACGCCCCAGTTTTTATACACAGTCGTCCGTCTGTCCTTCCGCATGGCCGTTAACACGATAACTAGAGCAAAATCGACATCTCTTTACTGAACTTAGTTCACGTATTTATCAGAACGCACTTTATCTTGGTATAAAAAATGAACAAAATCCGACTATGACCACGCCCACTTTTTCGATATCGAACATTACGAAAAATGAAAAAAATGCCATAATTCTATACCAAACACGAAAAAAAGGATAAAACATGGTAATTGGATTGGTTTATTGACTCGAAATATAACTTTAGAAAAAACTTTGTATGGTTGTGACGCCTACCATATTAAGTAGAAGAAAATGAAAAAAGTTCTGCAGGGCGAAATAAATTAGCGGTATCCAAACAGATGATGTTCTGGATCACCCTGGTCTACATTTTGGTCGATATCTGGAAAACGCCTCACATATACAACTACCACCACTCCCTTTTAAAAACTCTCAGTAATACCTTTAATTTGATACCAATATCGTACAAACAAATTCTAGAGTCACTCCCTGGTCCACCTTTATGGCGATATGTCGAAACGGCGTCCACCTATGGAACTAAGGATCACTCCCTTTTAAAATACTCATTGACACCTTTCATTTGATACCCATATCGTACAAACAAATTCTAGAGTCAACCCCTGATCCACCCTTTATGGCGATATCCCTAAATGGCGTCCACCTATAGAACTATGGCCCACGCCCTTTTAAAATACTCATTGACACCTTTCATTTGATACCCATATCGTACAAACAAATTCTAGAGTCAACCCTGATCCACCTTTATGGCGATATCCCTAAATGGCGTCCACCTATAGAACTATGGCCCACGCCCTTTTAAAATACTCATTAACACCTTTCGTTTGATACCCATATCGTACAAACAAATTCTAGAGTCAACCCTGATCCACCTTTATGGCGATATCCCTAAATGGCGACCACCTATAGAACTAAGGCCCACTCCCTTTTAAAAATACTCATTAACACCTTTCATTTGATACCCATATCGTACAAACAAAGTCTAGAGTCACGACTGGTCCACCTTTATGGCGATACCTCGAAAAGGCGTCCACCTATAAAACTAAGGCCCCTCCCTTTTAAAATACTCATTAACACCTTTCGTTTGATACCCATATCGTACAAACAAATTCTAGAGTCACTCCTGGTCCACCTTTATGGCGATATGTCGAAACGGCGTCCACCTATGGAACTAAGGATCACTCCCTTTTAAAATACTCATTGACACCTTTCATTTGATACCCATATCGTACAAACAAATTCTAGAGTCACCCCTGGTCCACCTTTATTGCGATATCTCGAAAAGGCGTCCACCTATAAAACTAAGGCCCACTCCCTTTTAAAATACTCATTAACACCTTTCGTTTGATACCCATATCGTGCAAACGTATTCTAGAGTCACCCCTGGCCCACCTTTATGGCGATATCTCGAAAAGGCGTTCACCTATCGAACTAAGGCCCATTCCCTTTTAAAATACTCATTAACACCTTTCGTTTGATACCCATATCGTGCAAACGTATTCTAGAGTCACCCCTGGTCCACCATTATGGCTATATCTCGAAAAGCCGACCACCTATACAACTACCACCACTCCCTTTTAAAACCCTCATTAATACCTTCAATTTGATACCCATATCGTACAAACACATTCTAGAGTCACCCCTGGTCCGCCTTTATGGCGATGTCTCGAAACGGTGTCCACCTATAGAACTAAGGCCCACTCCCTTTTAAAATACTCATTAACACCTTTCGTTTGACACCCATATTGTACAAACATATTCTAGAGTCACCCCTGGTCCACCTTTATGGCGATATCTCGAAAAGGCGACCACCTATAGAACGAAGGCCCACTCCCTTTTAAAAATACTCATTAACATCTTTCATTTGATACCCATATCGTACAAACAAATTCTAGGGTCACTCCTGGTCCACCTTTATGGCGATATCTCGAAACGGCGTCCACCTATGGAACTAAGGATCACTCCCTTTTAAAATACTCATTGACACCTTTCATTTGATACCCATATCGTACAAACAAATTCTAGGGTCACTCCTGGTCCACCTTTATGGCGATATCTCGAAACGGCGTCCACCTATGGAACTAAGGATCACTCCCTTTTAAAATACTCATTGACACCTTTCATTTGATACCCATATCGTACAAACAAATTCTAGAGTCAACCCTGATCCACCTTTATGGCGATATCCCTAAATGGCGTCCACCTATAGAACTATGGCCCACTCCTTATAACATACTCTTTAATGCCTTTCATTTGATACACATGTCATACAAACACATTCCAGGGTTTCCCTCGGTTCATTTTCCTACATGGTTATTTTCCCTTATGTTGTCACGATAGCTCTCAACTGAGTATGTAATGTTCGGTTACACCCGAACTTAACCTTCCTTACTTGTTTTGACTAATCTATTCGGTGTCAACAATTTGATTAAATTATTGATTTCAAAATAGAGGACGCAAATTTTAAAAACCGAAATCTATTGTTCGAACAAAGCTACAAGCACACAAGGAATACATTCTTTAGATATATGCGATCTTTTGCTCATCAAATTCGAAAGTTCGAGTAGTCATTCAAAATTAGCTAAACAAAAAACACACTTTGAGACAAAACAATGAAAATTAATATGGCAAATATGTACTTTTAAAATGGGATGGTCAATGTGAGCTGGACATAAAAAATTACAAATATCTAGAAAGAGCTATGCGGCCGTATCCAAAGCGTATAGTGGTATGGGTATTAGAAACAAGTTTTTTAATTACAGGAAAACTTTTCTTAACAAGGTCTCCACTTGGCAGTGATTTGAGAAGCACTCCATGAAAAGCTTCTCAGTAAAAGCTCATCTGCCTTGCAAATGCGGTTTGCAGTCGGCATAAAACAAGTAGGTCCCGTCCCGACATATTTTATGAAAAACGAAAGGAGCACGACGCAAACTGCAAAAGAAGCGCGGTCTAAACTCTCTTCGAAGGATATCGCACCTTATATGTATTTTTTTATATAGGTACGGGGAAACAAACACCTATAGATATTATAAAGTCTGTGACAACCAAATTTTTTTATCAAAAATATACATCCTCATAAGAAACCCGCAACCTTACCTCTTTATTAAGATGTAGTTTACATGTTGTTAGCTTAATTCACAACAGCCCTAAGAAAAAATTTATAGTTTTACAAAAGAAGCAAAAGGCCTTTTATTTTCATATTCCTAACATGCAGATATGGCTTTTTAAATGTGTTATAAAACTTTTGTTCCTGGTTCTTTTAAGTGGTTAAGCGCCAGTCAAATATGTATGTAAAAATACACTGTAACACTGAAAGCTTTATTAACACAAACACGAAGCTTCTTTCTTCCGTCTTAAGCATTCTTTACAACAACTTAGAAAAACGACAGTATGCACTGTGGGGTAAAACGAACTTTAAAATATGAAGATTTAATACCCTACAAGCACTTGTGGATCTATCAGTAATCTCTATGAAGATATTTAAGAAAAATTTGTAGAAGAGATCATAGACCCCCTGAACCCAATCCAACAATTCTTAGAATTTTTGACTGTCTGCCTATGTGTGCCTCTTTCTGCATACTTGTAGTTGCATCACTCAGAAACCACTGCGTAAATTTCAGTGCAACGTTCTGTTGCTTCAGCGGAGGTCTAACTTACAGTTTGGGATACATTTTAAAACCTCCGGCCCGTTACATCTTGAAAACTATAGCAAACACCGTGAACAATTTGAATATGTTTGTACAATATGGATATTAAATTATTATTAAAGCTCCTAATAAGGGCTTTGATAAAAAGGGGACATCTGAACCATTTTACAACATATAGGCCAAAATGTAGACCACATGTAGCCCTGGACGGTGCCTACATGTTTTATGCCAACTCCGAACGGCATCTACAAGTCACATGAGTTTTTATTGAGAAGCTTTTCATGGCAGAAACAAACTCGGAGTGTTGCCAAATCACTTCCGAGGGGCGACCCCGCTTAGAAACACTTTTTCCTAATTGAAAAAAGTTTTTTTAATTTGGATCTTCGGTGTGACAGGCGGAGCACGCTACGATCCCACCACGGAGGGCACTCTAGAATATATGTTAGAACAACGGCATCAAGCGGAAGTTCATAGCAAGAGCTTTTTAAGTTTTTTTTGTGCAATATCCTCATTTCTGAGGTATATTTCACACAGCTGGGTGATTGGGCCACCCAATAGGGAGTTGAGATAGGCTTAGGTATTCACTACCAATATCAGTAATGTATTTAGATGTACATTTGATAGAGGAACATTAAAACGTAAGAGAATATCAAGGATATACTTACCACACGTTTTTGTAAGAAGAATCTAGGTCAAGAGAACAGCGCAAACTTTTCTGCACAATGACGTACTAGTGACGGTCGCCCTTTTCATTTGCTTCCATAGGCGGGTTACGATATGAATACTTTTTAGCCGGGCCTCATCTTTCATTCGCATAACATGACCTAGCCGGTGGAGTCGCTGTGTTTTAATTTGCTGGACTATGTGTATTTCTGCGTTAAACTGATGAACTGTCATCATTAAATCTTCGTCGATACTCGCCGTCGCCGAAGTGTAGAGGCCAATAAATCTTTCCAAGAACTTTTCTCTCAAACACTTCCGAAACTTCCTTATCTGATAGCGTCACGGTTCATGCTTCTGCACCATATAGAAGGGTGGGTACAACAAGTGACTTGTAGAGCGTGATTTTCGTTTGCCGAGAGAGGACTTTACTTTTCAATTGCCTACCTAGTCAAAAGTAGCAATTATTAGCAAGCACGTTTCTAGGCTGTATTTCACGGTTGATGCTGTTATTGGTTTTAACGCTTGTTCCCAAATAAACGAAGTCTTTTACTATTTGGAAACTATGGCTGCCAACGGTGGCGTTGTTTCCAAAGCGCAAGTGTGCCGATGAACCAGTTCCCAAGTCTTGTCCTCATTCACCATCAAACCCATCTTTTCAAATTCGTTGCTCAATTTGGAACTGAACTGACGGTGCTGGTATTCAAGCCGATGATATCAACGTCGTTAATATATGCTAATAATTGCCCGCTTTTATAGAATATTGTTCGAGAGCGGTTAAGTTCTGCAGATAGTATAATTTCCTCCAGAGTAAAATTTAAGAAATCGCACGATTGTTGGTCACACTGTCTGAAACTTCATTTTGCTTCACACGGCTCGGAAAATTCCTTCATAATTCTGACCGAGCTGATGTTGTTGCTCAACGTGATTTCGCACAGACGTATAAGTTTTGCAGGGAAACCAAATTCAAATGTACTGTGGTACATGGCTCAACATATATTCAGATTTCCCTTCCCTCAATTCTACTTACGTTCCTATATGAATATTTTTTTTAAACTACTCCTTAAAATCTTTTGCATATTTTTTGCCACCACTGTCCGCAATACAAATAAACACACCTGATTCATATCCCCATGGCTTAGTACACAACCAGATGTTTTTCGATAAAAGAAAAGAACGCAGATTGCTCCGGCCTAAGCTAATATCCGCCAAAAATATTTCTTTCTTTCCTACATCAGCAGCCGACAAGTGAACATTTAACCAGTGAAAAGAAAATATAATAGTTTTAATTAAAACTGTTCAAAATATAAAGTACAAAGTCTCTTTATAATGAAAACATAAAGTCTTCTGTTTATTTTACAATCACCATACGTTCCGGCCGTACATACGGACCTTCACTGCAGCTTATAACTTTGAGTCGGGTTGCATTCAAAAACAAAGAAAATAAGAGAAATTTTCAAATTCGGAAAAACTCAGGAAAACAAGAGTTCCATAAATTTTTACCACGTGGCTGGGAGGTGCCCTGCAGCTCTCCATGCCACTAGCCATTTAATCTAACACGCACACACATATACGGAAACAATAGACAAACGATCATGCGAGTCAACCACGTGAATATTTCCAAAAATCTCGATTTGGTTAAATAATATTTTTAAATAATTTAATGCTTTAAAATTCCTAATTACCATTTAACATTAAATCAGCATTGTCGATGAAAGCTTTCGTACAAACGTAGGTATAGATGGTGATATATATATATATGAAGTCATAAAGCGATGACTCAATCAAAAAAAAAGAAAGAAAACTTAGGAAAAAATATATATATACATAATAACGTGGATTAGTGCTTAATTAAAATATAATAATTCGGATTCCATTAATTAAAATTTTCCTTAGGATGGCAAACAATAAATACAAGTTTTAAAATATTAATATTGGTGAATAAATGATACACTATATTTGAATTATGAATTAAATCTTAGCTTAAACTTATATAGCTTAAGTACCTAAAGTAAATCAAAAAGAAAAAAAAGGAAAATTTCATAGATAAGTAGAAACATATTTGCATATATACTTATATTAATGTCATAGTAATAATAATTTGGTAAATCCACATGACTCTCTTTGCCTAACCTAACTCAACTTTTTTGAGAATTTGATCTACCCCATATCATATCATAAAATATTATCAAAGTTTAACTAGAAAAAAAATTTATTTTTAATTTAAATTTAAATTATATATATATACATATATATATATATACAACTTTTTTGTTTCTATTTTAAGCGCCTGTTTGCGTATATAGTGTGCTTTAAATAAGAAAAAGTACAGCACGGTGCTGAATAATAATATTTTTTTTTGAGATTGCATCGGATAGCAACTAAAACTTTTATTTAATTGTGCGAAAGCATATCTTTCATCATAGTTCTATAGTGATGCAGATAATATCATTGAGCGAGGAGGCCTTCGACGCGTCGAGATCTATATAAATATGCAGATTTGGATAAATCTTTCATCCGGCACAAATCACTATAATGAAGCACCAATGTAAATCAAATCAATAATAAGTTTAATTACATTTTTTTCCATTTTGATAAATTTTTATATTTTCGTATGCACAGGCTGACAAACATATATATGTACGCTAGGCCGGTCGATTTGTGGGGAGGCAAAAAAATCGCCCATTGCTCTGTGAAAATCATATTCTAGGGATCAAAATAAGAAACTTTGCCGAAGGAATGATACCTCTAAAACGAATTCTGATGTCCCCCCCTTTGGGTCGTAGGGGCAAATTTTGATAAATCCCACTTTGAAATGCCTATGTTTTTTCTTTTTGGAGTTTATTTTTCTCTTCAGAAATTTATTTAGTCAGAATATATGTAAATGAAAAAATGTATTTAACTTAGTAATAGAAAATAAATTTAAAAAAATTATTAGAAATTAGCATTTTTACAACCCCTTTTAAAACCAAGGCATCACTGTGATGCATTTGCATGTCGTAAACATAGTTGTGTTGGTTTTTATTCAACCGTTTTAAAAAATGAAGGTATCACTGTGACACAATTGCAGATCGTAAAATTGCTTGTGTTGTTTTTTTAAACCACCACAAGACACAGCAGGTAGAATTGAAATTGCCCCTACCCAAAAGTTCGACCCAAAGGGGGGGACATCAGAATTCGTTTTAGAGGTATGGTTCCTTCGGCAAAGTTTCTTATTTTGATCCCTAGAATACGATTTTCACAGAGCAATGAGCGATTTTTAAATCGACCCGCCCTAATGTACGTACATACCAACTTGCATTAAGATCACTGCAGGTTCATACAATATTACTTTAGTACATACATACATATGTATGTTGGTTTGGTTAATTTTGTTTTTATTGCTGTTGAGTTTTCCACTATACCTTTTTTTTAATTCTTCAATGGGCATATGCTACGTATTTATATATATATATATATATATAAATAAGTAATTTTCTTTTGCTTTAAATGCGTATAACTACCTGTACATATAGTTATATATACATATATTTTTCTTAAAAATATTGGTCGAGGTTCCCTTGCACTATTTAAAGTTAGGATAGGTCAAGATTTTGCTATGTAGAAACAGTAGGGTGATTCGTTTTGTTACTAACTGCTTAAGATATTTTTTAGTATGCTTATATATAAATTTATATAGGGAAATTAAATTTTTATTTACTTTTCTTTTATCAAAATGGATGGAAATGTTATAAATAAATATTTTAATCAATATGGAATCTTAATTTTCGTTACTAATTTGGTCTGATATCTGAGGGGAGGTAGGTAATACAAAAAGGGTCTTTATAACAGCGAAAAAGCCATGGAAGGGCGGGTTAAGAGCAGTTGATAACATCGACTAAATGCTGCTTGGTTAAGTGGCTGTGATAATAGCAGTAAGTTGGCTTATAATGGGGTATAGATTTGGAGAGGTTATTTGCTAGTGTGCAAGTAAATATACTTTTTATCTGCTCAGGTCATATTTTCGCAGTTTGGTTCAGTGGCCGTTAAAAACATCCCACGAAACTGAAGCTCCGGGCATGAGCCGGTGCATACGCCTCGACCAGTGAACATAAAAGCAAACTGTGGAATGCGTGAAAGGTATACATATATATGGTCATATGGAGCAGGTAACACAAACTTAGCGGTATATTAGCAGCTACTTTTCGCGCTGTCGAGTGCGGCTTTAAAGTCAACGAATAGATGTTATGTATCAATCCTTTTTCGGGGTTTTTTGCAAGATTTGTCGCATAGTGAAAATGTGGTCAATAGTAGATTAAAGGGCAAAGCAACATAAAAATTTTAGAAATAAGGTTTTTCAATTAGAAGAAAATTTTTCTAAGCGGGGTCGCCCCTCGGCCGTGTTTGGCAAGCGCTCCGGGTGTATTTCTGCTATAAAAAGCTCTCAGTGAAAACTCACCTGCCTTGCAGATGCCGTTCGAAGTCGGCATAAAACATGTAGGTCCCGTCCGGCTAATTTGTAGGGAAAATCAAGAGGAGCACGACGCAAATTGGAAGAGAAGCTCGGCCTTAGATCTCTTCGGAGGTTATCGCGCCTTACATTTATTTTTATTTTATAGTAGATTAAACAGGCCTGAAATCGCACTGTTAACGCCCAATCAGCCGATTCAGGGTGGGTTTCAATCTTTCTAATACTAAGAATGCTGATTCCGCGATATTGACGCGTTTTGCAGGATCCCCCTTCTTGTGGAACGGACAAGGAACTCAAATTCCAATAATCCAGCATGCATGTGTCTCACCGTACGTCCGCAGGCAATCCCTCAGCAAATGCGAAATACTCAACTATTTATAAACCTTTCATGAAAATGAAATGGCTTATTAGGGATGTCATGTATCTGAAATGTAATTCCTTAAAGAAGAAGAGAGATATCCACCTATGGGTATACCGAAATGATCAGGGGAACAATCTGAATTGATTTAACCATGTCCGTATGTCTGTTCGAACTCAAAGTAGTACCTCAAATTTTGAGATATCTTGATGAATTTCGGTCGTAGAGTTCAGTCTTATAAATAGCATGTATCCCATACAGCCGATTTTTCAGATTAGAAGATTTTCGTAATTTCCACCCTATTTTAACAGCTAGAGGCTTTAAGTTACTCCGAATGCCTACGTGTATGACATATATTGTTTTCTAAAAAAATCGTGGAGATCGGTCGTTTATATAGTATACATATGTTCCATACAGCCTATTGTTCAGATAAGAGATTCATGGTAATATGTATCTCATATAGAATACAAGAAACTTGGAACTTCGGGTTTATTCATTTAAAATGTCGCTTATATAAATCTGTTCTCTAGGTTAGGTTAGGTCAGGTTAGGTTAGGTAGTAGCTTCCCTGATAGGGGAAGCTCACTTGGACAACATGAAGGTCCGTTGTGTTGCAACATACAATAAAATAACAGTGACGCAGATATAGTTACTTGGATAATAGTTGGGTAGCAATAATGCTAAAGCTGCGAATGATATCTCACCTTGTATAAATCCTCGAGATATCAAAGTGAGTCGCGACCGAAGTACTTTCGCCTAGTTCTCGCAAATACTGTGCAACCAATCTTAAAGTGATTTGATGATTCCACCTCATCATCCGCCATATTGCTACAGCAGGATGGAGTTTCTAGTATACTGAGACGTACCGCATGGATACCCAATGCGCGATGCCCTGTCAAAACCCCAATTACCATTGATAGGTGAGCCTTAGTGAACCCAATTATTTCGGCAGACCTCCTGTCATCCACTTCCGGCCAGAAAGGCCTTGCTACCCTGCAAGAGGAGGTGGTCGCCCAACGTTTGCTGAGTTGACTTGAGATCCAGCTATGGAGGACAAATCACAATTCGCCAGCGGAATCCCGAAATCCCTACAGCCATCTTCATCCGGTTCAGTTATACCACTGCGGCCTAAGAGACCCGCTTGACAGTTACCAGATATATCACTATGTCCCGGGACCCAGATAATCTTAATTATAAAATAGTTCAATGCAATCGCAAGCGAGATCAGGCACCCAGACCACCCTCGATCGCACTGTAGTTGTACTCAAGGCCTTCATAGCCGCTTGACTATCAGAGTAGATATTAAATTCACTAACCGTAGTAGCACTGGATAGTATTTCATACCCCGCATCCTTGATCGCAGCAACTTCCGCAAGGCATACACTGCAGTGATCAGCCAACTTAAACTTGCGGCTTACATTTAGCTCTTGACAAGTTGACCGATCCCCTGCCCCAGATGATTCCTCTTCTCCACTCCTCTCTTAGGGGAATGACTGGGGTGAAGCTTACATAGAGAGCAGTTATCGGCATAACATAGTCCGTCCTGTCCGTGATAAAGTCGAACCTGGTAAAAAGGCTAGAGTGTCCGAAGTCGCGAAGCCTGGCCAACGACCGGGCCGGACCTGTTCTCTAATAGCGTTTTCTTTTCTGGCTAAAGTGTTACGCTTTTTGTACGCCGCCTAAGGGTTGTTGTTCTATTCTAAAAAGCAGGCAACGCGTTTACGGGGTATTTCGTTCTTTTGTGAAAATTGTTGCCTGCTCGCAATGCAAAAGCGTTACACTTTTACCCTGTATAAAATGGCGGTGTGGCAGTGCAACTCTGTGAAACTCTCAATTCGCTCTTAAGTTCGACATATTCTCTGTTAATATGAGTGAATATGGTGAGTTGAAATGTTCTTTGTATGCACCAGGCATGCTTAACCAATGAACCGATATCATTTCGTTACGATAATCACGTCAAATTAACGAAATGATTTTGTTTCGTTTTCTGCCATATCAAAACGAAATCAAATCGTTTATGTTGATTATTAATTTCAATCGATGCTGGCAAAGCTGATTGATGGTGTGGTCATTAAAGGTGAAAGCATTAGCTAAGCTGATTGCAACTGTTTTCATGAATTTTGACAGTACGAACATTTCTCAGAGTATTTTTGATCTGAATTAAACCAACGATAATTTTATTAAATTAAATAAACAAACAAATTACATGGAGTTTGTGTGTATGTCCGCTCGCTGTTACCACCTTACGGCTTTACCATGGCTATAGCATTGCCAGCACAATTCAAACATAAAGTATCACGTTTTTGTTAACGTTTTTAACGTTAACGAAAGCTTTTCGTTTCGGTTAAAAACGAGATACAATTTATCTTGATAATTTCTTTATTGATAATATTTCGAAGTGTTTCAACGGAAACGGTGGAAATTTTTTGATAAACGATTAGCTTAACGTTAAGGTGCATCCCTGGTATGCATTATAAATGTTGAAAGTTTTCTGGGGTAGGAGTAACTCTATTAAGGCTTTGCCATTTACTTAGGCAACAATTTATTTCAAAAAGAAAACGCTATAAATATTACACATCTTAGCTGGCATAAGATTATTGCTGAGCTCCATTGCTGAAAGGTGTGAAGTCCCGTCCTTACTACTAGGGTGGTTGTACCAGTAACCGGACACTTAACTTTTTTTTGCTTTTGAACTCTTCTTGGTTACATTTTATAAGTGATATTAAAAAACTTCGATATTTCAAATGACTATTGCTTAATTCTAAATCTAATAAAATCAGCCACTTCGATAGAAACCTCTCTATTTTTTTGTAAAAAATATTGTTTTGATATATTTGCCAGTAACCGGATAGTTTTTTCTAGAAACCGGACAGTAAAACTCCAGTTAACGGACGCTTATGATCTAAAATAAAAATATTTGTTTGTAACGTTTTACAACGTTTTTTTATTTAATATATAAATCCAAATAAATAAAGAAATAAATACAGCAACAACAAATATACTTGTGCACATTCTTCATTAATTTCATTGATCTTGC
Organism: Eurosta solidaginis; assembly: GCA_029619165.1. NCBI lineage: Eukaryota > Metazoa > Arthropoda > Insecta > Diptera > Tephritidae > Eurosta > Eurosta solidaginis. The sequence continues at coordinate 8,138 of JARSSU010037977.1, read as the reverse complement.
ATAGGTACTTAGTATTTAAACATTAAGAAAAACAATCGAAAACATTCTTTCATTTTTACTTAAAATATACTTAAATAAAAAAGAAACACACAAAACTCCAATAAATATAAATATTTCACTAATTTCAATGCATTTTAGCTGAAAACATACCTACGTAGTAATTAAACATTATACAAATGCCACAATCAGAGACTGCTCGCAACTTCGCTTATCTTCTTCTCGGTGAAAACCGGAGTCTCAGCGTTAGCTCCCTTTAGTATCATCGATTAAGCTGGAGACTGATTGTTATCTTCCTTCAGTTTATTAACCCTTGTACCTTTGCTTCTCAAGCCATTATTGTCTTCCTCTTCCTGTATTACAGCTTTTGAGGTACATGGTTTTCCCGTATTTATATTTCCCTCTTCGATTTTGAGGTTTGGTTCCGTCATCCCGGCTAATTCGGTTCTTGGACTGGGGCGTTTACCCTCCCCCTTCTGGCTCTTAAAAGCAGGCTTGTCAAGTTCAACCGATCGCTGCCTCTTGCCTCTAGGTGCTTCTTCCTCTTCGATTCGGTTACAAAATTGAGGGTTGTTCGCAGCGAAACTTTCGTCTGTGAATTGTCTTCAACATTCTTCCACTGTCTCACGGGCCCATGCCAAGCGTTCGCTCTCATCGTTGGTTGGGTGAACCACTGGGCTCAAGCGCTGCATAATTCTTAAAGCAGCCCGATATTTAGAGAGGGCTCTCTTAAGCTCCCTATCTCGTTGTTCCCGTTCTAACCTTAATTCTTTGTCCGGGCTAGTATGTCGCTCCTTTACCGAGCACACTTTACTGCACACTATCATCACTATCCACGTCCGAGTCATCGCTGATAGCGATTTCGTCTTCCCCGGCTTGCAACGCTATCGCCTTTTCCTTCGCATCCTTACTTCGTCTTAAATTTTTGAGTTCATCTTGGTCGTACGACCACCTGCACTTAAGGCCGGCTCAGCGGTCTAATGTAAAAATGGAGATAAAAGCCGTCCGCCACAACAGCGCCCCTTGCTGCGGTAAGGCCATCATTACTTCCCGAGGCGGCCCGGTATTGGGAAGGCTCCGTTCGAATACGTCCGAATATATCTCCGGGCTGAAAATTGTGCAATAGCCACGGTCCGCATAACACCCTGGATTAGGGATTATCACACATACTATAAGAAACAGCATGTCCGAATACTAGAATTGTGCGGTTGCTAACTATTTCTACTAACCGGACACTTTGTCCGGATTCTGGAAAACACTATTATTTTTATTCCAGTATCCGGACAGGTGCATTTACAAAAATATATATACATTTTCACTTATTTTAAACTGTTATCACGTATTTTTATCAATTATTTATAGAATAACAGTCATTTGAAACCAAATATTTTTATTACCAAATACCAAATATAATTTTTGTCACCAAATTATTAGTATAAACTCACCTGATAGATTGAAGTACAACTAGCAAAAAAATTTAAAAGTAGCACGCCTTAGAACTTCACTTCGCACACGTAAATAAAAAGTGAAGCAACAAAGCTTCTTTTGAAATTAAAGCAAAAGGCAAATTGCGAAACCGTTATAAATGAGTGGCTTCTTCCAATGAATTTTTCAAATTTTGAAATAAGTCAACGGTTTGCTTATTTCAAACGATTAAGGCTAGGTTTATGATCGAGCGTAATCGCATCGCGAGATGCGACGAGAAACGCTGCATCGCTTGTTACATTTTCGCTAGCGTTATCGCTGGTGATTGAGTTTTTATAGTAGAGCGAAATCGCAAGCGATGGAATGCGGTAACTCAACATCTTTTTATTCACGTTGTGGCAGTGTAGAGAAAGCAACAACATACGTACATTAACTTGTAAAATTTTATTATTATAAAATAGCTATTTGCTACGAAAAAAATATTTAAAGAGTATACATGAGAAAAAAATATCAAGTGCATCCAATTTCGATTGTGGTAAACTGCATGACACAAATTCCACAAACACTGCTTCGCACGTACCTTTTCATAAAAACATCCATATTGTTTCGCTAATTTCGCTCAACTAAATCAAAATATTTTGGTTGCAAATTTTCGTCGCTTTTTTCGCTTGTAATCGCTCGATTCGCTTTACGCTAAATCGCTTTGTCATAAACATCTCCATATGCACTAGAGATATACGCCGCCGATAAACGCCGCCGCCGCCGCCGATTTTGGTCGTTTTTCGCACGCCGCCGCCGAATGTCAAAAATATCGGCGCGTCGGCGGCGGCGGCGTCTGGCGCGAAACTATATTTTCTCGTTTAAGACCGTTTAGGCCATTTATTGTTCATGTCGAAACTTGGTCGGATATGGTCGAAAAAGGTATCAACGGATGCGCATCACTGCCAGTTATAAGAAACTAATTGCGAAATTTAACTCTTTCTAACTGTTCAAAAGTTATTTTAAAACAAGTAAGGAAGGTTAAGTTCGGGTGTAACCGAACATTACATACTCAGTTGAGAGCTATGGTGACAACATAAGGGAAAATAACCATGTAGGAAAATGAAACGAGGGAAACCCTGGAATGTGTTTGTATGACATGTGTATCAAATGAAAGGCATTAAAGAGTATTTTATGAGGGAGTGGGCCATAGTTCTATAGGTGGACGCCATTTAGGGATATAGCTATAAAGGTGGATCAGGGTTGACTCTAGAATGCGTTTGTACGATATGGGTATCAAATGAAAGGTATTAATGAGTATTTTAAAAGGGCGTGGACCTAAGTTCTATAGATGGATGCCTTTTCGAGATATCGCCGTAAAGATGGACCAGGGGTGACTCTAGAATGCGTTTGTACGATATGGGTATCAAATGAAAGGTGTTAATGAGCATTTTAAAAGGGAGTGATCCTTAGTTCCATAGGTGGACGCCGTTTCGAGATATCGCCATAAAGGTGGACCAGGGGTGACCCTAGAATTTGTTTGCACAATATGGGCATCAAACGAAAGGTGTTAATGAGTATTTTAAAAGGGAGTGGGCCTTAGTTCTATAGGTGGACGCCGTTTCGAGATATCGCCATAAAGGTGGGCCAGGGGTGACTCTAGAATTCGTTTGTGCAATATGGGTATCAAACGAAAGGAGTTAATGAGTATTTTAAGAGGGAGTGGGCCTTAGTTCTATAGGTGGACGCATTTTCGAGGTATCACAATAAAGGTGGACCAGGGGTGACTCTAAACTTTGTTTGTACGATATGGGTATCAAATGAAAGGTGTTAATGAGTATTTTTAAAAGGGAGTGGGCCTTCGTTTTATAGGTGTTCGCCTTTTCCAGATATCGCCATAAAGGTGGACCTGGGGTGACTTTAGAATTTGTTTGTATGATATGGGTATCAAATGAAAGGTGTTAATGATTATTTTAAAAGGGCGTGGGGCTTAGTTCTATAGGTGGACCCCTTTTCGAGATATCGCCATAAAGGTGGGCCAGGGGTGATTCTAGAATTCGTTTGTGCAATATGGGTATCAAACGAAAGGAGTTAATGAGTATTTTAAGAGGGAGTGGGCCTTAGTTCTATAGGTGGACGCATTTTCGAGGTATCACAATAAAGGTGGACCAGGGGTGACTCTAAACTTTGTTTGTACGATATGGGTATCAAATGAAAGGTGTTAATGAGTATTTTTAAAAGGGAGTGGGCCTTCGTTTTATAGGTGTTCGCCTTTTCGAGATATCGCATAAAGGTGGACCTGGGGTGACTTAGAATTTGTTTGTATGATATGGTATCAAATGAAAGGTGTTAATGATTATTTTAAAAGGGCGTGGGGCTTAGTTCTATAGGTGGACCCCTTTTCGAGATATCGCCATAAAGGTGGGCCAGGGGTGATTCTAGAATTCGTTTGTGCAATATGGGTATCAAACGAAAGGAGTTAATGAGTATTTTAAGAGGGAGTGGGCCTTTCTGGACCAGGGGTGACTCTAGACTTTGTTTGTACGATATGGGTATCAAATGAAAGGTGTTAATGAGTATTTTTAAAAGGGAGTGGGCCTTCGTTCTATAGGTGTTCGCCTTTTCGAAATATCGCCATAAAGAGTGGACCAGGGGTGACTCTAGAATGAGTTTGTACGATATGGGTATCAAATTAAAGGTATTAATGAGAGTTTTAAAAGGGAGTGGTGGTAGTTGTATATGTGAAGGCGTTTTCCAGATATCGACCAAAATGTGGACCAGGGTGACCCAGAACATCATCTGTTGGATACCGATAATTTATTTATATATGTAATACCTGCCAAGATTTTAAGGGTTTTTTATTTCGCCCTGCAGAACTTTTTCATTTTCTTCTACTTAATATGGTAGGTGTCACAACCATTTTATAAAGTTTTTTCTAAAGCTATATTTCGCGTCAATAAAACAATCCAATTACCTTACCATGTTTCATCCCTTTTTTCGTATTTGGTATAGAATTATGGCATTTTTTTCATTTTTCGCAATTTTCGATATCGAAAAAGTGGGCGTGGTCATAGTCGGATTTCGTTCATTTTCCATACCAAGATAAAGTGGGTTCAGATAAGTACGTGAACTGAGTTTAGTAAAGATATATCGATTTTTGCTCAAGTTATCGTGTTAACGGCCATGCGGAAGGACAGACGGACGACTGTGTATAAAAACTGGGCGTGGCATCAACCGATATCGTCCATTTTCACAGAAAACAGTTAACGCCATAAAATCTATGCCCCTACCAAATTTCAAAAGGATTGGTTAATTTTTGTTCGACTTATGGCGTTAAAAGTATCCTAGACAAATTAAATGAAAAAGGGCGGAGCCACGCCCATTTTTAAATTTTCTTTTATTTTTGTATTTTGTTGCACCATATCATTACTGGAGTTGAGTCTTGACATAGTTTACTTATATACTGTAAAGATATTAAATTTTATGTTAAAATTTTACTTTAAAAAAATTTTTTTTTAAAAGTGGGCGTGATCCTTCTCCGATTTTGCTAATTTTATTAAGCGTACATATAGTAATAGCAGTAACGTTCCTGCCAAATTTCATCATGATATGTTCAACGACTGCCAAATTACAGCTTGCAAAACTTTTAAATTACCTTCTTTTAAAAGTGGGCGGTGCCACGCCCATTGTCCAAAATTTTACTAATTTTCTATTTTGCGTCATAAGTTCAACTCATCTACCAAGTTTCGTTGCTTTATCGGTCTTTTGTCATGAATTATCGCACTTTTTCGGTTTTTCGAAATTTTCGATATCGAAAGAGTGGGCGTGGTTATAGTCCGATATCGTTCATTTTATATAGCGATCTGAGATGAGTGCTCAGAAACCTACATACCAAATTTCATCAAGATACCTCAAAATTTACTCAAGTTATCGTGTTAACGGACGGACGGACGGACATGGCTCAATCAAATTTTTTTTCGATCCTGATTATTTTGATATATGGAAGTCTATATCTATGTCGATTCCTTTATATATGTACAACCAATCAATCAAACTTAATATACTCTGTGAGCTCTGCTCAACTGAGTATAAAAAAACAGGCGTTTCGATGTCAGCTCAACACGCACTTTGCATCGCCCAATTACCAAGTTATTAAAATAAAACACTAAGTTAATAATAAATGTATATACGCACTTTGCATATTTTTATTTTATTTTTTCAAAAATTATAATGAACAATGAATTCAAATAAAAGACCCTCGAGTTTTTAAAAAAGCAAATTACCTAAAAAGGTGCCGATTTAAAAAAAAATTTATATTGCGATGGTTGAAAGAATAAGCGAAATTAGTGATGCAAAATCATTTATCCTTAATCCTGATTCTTACCTCATACTTAAGTTAAGGATAAATGTACGTATGTATGAGTAGGGTTTGAAAAATCACTTGGGCTTACATTCAAACATCTGTTGTTTATTTGCGAAACTATACAATAGCGTCTGAAATGTCAATTTTGATTTTCACACTTCACCCTTCAACACCCAAGTCGCCCGGTTTGACATTTCCTAAAGTTGGCGTCCCTATCCAAAACTAGTGCCTTGGAGTGAATCACATTGATTATAGCCTATCAACCAAGTTTAATTATCACCTACACGGCTCCTTTTACAAATGTGAATACATAGGCACATATATTTACCAGGTGTGGCTTTGTCCTTCGCAAGAACACTCAAAGTGGTGAAGTAAAAGCTTTCCCAAGACAGTCGAAATAGTCTGAAAACTGAAGCTACGCGGTCATCCATAAACAGCTCTATATCATAAGGTCGGAAAACCACAGTTAACATCTTTCAACTTAAAATCGGTCGACTTTCATTCTAAAATATCCGTTTGGTTTAACGAAGACTATTGAAATCAATGTTGTGAAGACAAACGTCTGCAAACTTTGGTCTAAATTTAAAAATTTTATCCAGGGTCCTGTAAAATTTTAATTATGTAGATGCGCCGAGGATTATACGATTTTCACCCATTCCGCAATGACATCCACTTATACTGCTTATCATTTCGAGGGCGACATCCTTGCCCGAATAGTTACTCACTAACGTTTCAAGGTGTTTCTCTGGTGTAGCTCGGCAGCATAGCGCGACAAAAATAACCGTTAGAAAGTCTTCGGAGCAACACCTAGAGCTTCTAGGAAAGTGACGTCGACAAAACTATGAGTTCGAAGTCGCAGTCCTACAGCTTCTGTGCTGGCATATGGTGTGAAGGTCAGGAGGCGTGTTAGCGACTGGTCGTCGGGATTGCTACTGTTCGCACATCGGGAATTGTAGCTTTTAAAAACAGTCGAAAAATATATATAGATCATTAATAGCAACAATAAGTCGCCTTTGTGCATGACCGCCAAGGAGCCACAAATGATTTAAAGAGATTGTGTTCGCGATGATTATTAGGTTTTAACCCTAGGTGTGAAACTACGCTTTGCACGAGATATACAAACAAAAGTGTGACTATTTTATGTATCTCCATTTCTTTCCAGCAGACGCAGCAGTATCAATTCAAAGACCGGGGTTAGGTTCGAAGCCCCTCTGGAGTAAGTGAACAAGGGACAATCCCTCGTCAAGGAGCTACTCCTGAAAATTTTGAACGGTCTGCGAGATCTTGAGGCAAAAACCCCGGATATTCCGAAATGGCCAACACGTTGCTTTCCTTAAATACATACAAACAAAACCTTTCCTAAATATTATATTTTTAAATAGAAAAATCAAGCTTTTTAAAGTAAGAACACCGGCGTACGCCGACGCGCCGCTCACGCCGCCGCCGCCGATAAAATGATCGGCGTAAACCTCTAATATGCACTATATATTGATCGCTAACAGCGATTCTCGTCGCATCGCGTGATGCGATACGCTCGATCATAAACTTAGCCTAAAGTGAAAAATGTCCGGTTACTGGAGGGTGTCCGGTTACTGGTATATCTACCCTAATAGTATTGTTCTATAACCCAATATGCACAGGTACAACTTTTTTCCAACCTTTGAGAAATATGTAGTTCTCAAATGGAAATCCAACTTTTACAACAATTGAAGATCAAGTCGTTTTTCCAAAGTTTGTTTTCAAATTGAGTGCTCTTGGAGGTCAGTTTGAGGTATTATGTATTACTTAAAATTTTTTCAGATGGTAACGCGTTTATTCATTTATGTGTGTGGCAATGCTGTCCAATAATCTGTCAAAAGATTGGATAGCAGTGATAGCAGTGAAACTGAAAAAGTGAATTAATTGATATATTTCGGGGAAGTATCCAATTTTAATATTGTAAGTTTTTAATTAATTAAATATATGTACATATGTGCAACTATTAAAATGCATAGAAGCAAGAAAATTAGAAGTGAGGTAAGGCAGCTGGTGGTTTTGCTGTCGGAGTCCTCGCCAACAATTGAAAGTTTGCCAATGGAGCCTGCACGAAAAAAATATCTCAGCTTTGGTGCAAAGAATTTTTAAATTTTGCAAGAATCTAATTAATGAATACAATTACTTAAAATTTTTAAATACATTTAATTAATTATTAAATATGTAAAATGAATTACTATTTATTTTAATTTATGTTTATTCTATTAAACTGAAACCAAATTTATATAAAATGCTGTTATTTTATTCAATTGGGTTGGGAAATTTAATTCTAGAAGAGTTTTCTTTTCACTTGAATCCAATTGGAGATTGATGTTGGAGTTCAAATTTATATCAATAATTT
>JARSSU010037976.1:0-16318 GCA_029619165.1 Eurosta solidaginis | reverse complement strand
CAACATTTGCGCATTTACTTGATATATCTGTTATGCGTGGGTAAAGGTATGCGAAATGTATAAGAAGAAGAAAGTGAAGAAGAAGACTAATCGTTCTTTTATTTCATTTGCTGCCTTCAGCTGTAGTGGCAATTAAGCGTTTATTTGTTTGCTTGGCGTGAAAAATAAGGATTTATAAAAGGGATGTAACAATTTAATTTTATCTCCTCACATTTCTATTTTATCGGTGATAGCCGGGAAATATAAAAAACACTTTAATTTTGCTCCTGAAATTATACTACACTTCACTCTTAAGTTTTATAAGCTGAGCAGCTTTCACATTTAACTTAATGTGCTTCTCATAAAGTATATAATAGCACATATTTTGGCACCGTCACTGCACTTTTGATGCTATCGCGTTAATGTAAGACAAAACTGAAAAACTTGATTACCATCACTATAAAAAATTTAATTTTTTTGCATAAATTAAGGTGCCAATGCTGTATGTGTAGGTCTAACGTTATTTCAGGCGCTCATGTATCTTGTTTACCTTATTTCATATATATGTCGATGTGCTTGGTTGTATTTTTAACGAAGCAAAGTAACTTGGCACATTTCAATAGTTATAAATAAAGAGTGCTGTGTTTTGGCCTTTATAAACTTTGTCCCTTTGTTTTTTTTGTGTGCCTATTTTGTTCGCCACGTATTTCGCGTGTACACTGAAAAAATGGTGCTAGTCGGTTCTGTTGTTCTTGTCTTAATGGAGATTCGGTGAAATTGATCGAATTATGATTAATTTGACCGAATTCCTTGTCAAGCGAACAAATTAGTTTAGTCATTTCAACAGAAGAGAAATTGTCGCTCTTAAGTTAACCAAATTCTATAAAATTGACAGATTCCTGGTAAATCTAACTGATTTTTTTGTTAACACAGCTGATTTTACAGGTCATTTCAATGGCGATGAACTGTCAATACATGAGCAAATTTCAAAGAGAATTTTATGCTCACTGCGCTCTCTACTTTGTACTTATGACGATGGTGCTACTTGTTAAAAAAAAACACCAAACTAAGAAAACCATCAAATCGAAAAAACACACAAAATGGAAAAACAACAAAAAAATAGTTTTTCAGTTATCAATACAAAACAAAAAAACACTTTTTTGAATTTACTGTGCAAAAATTATGAGATACCGATACACCTATCTTTCTGGTACAATTTTGCAACTTCTCGTCCAAGCAAAATGCAAAATTGGGCCCTCTTGTTGCCAAAGTTTTGTTTGAACGAACAGCATTTTTCCAAAATTAGTAACATTTTGTTCAAGTTTTTACGAATTTTCACTCACGCGAACGAATTTAAAAAGATAATAAAAAACATCATTTTTTAATGTTGATGTTTCCGACAACATAAAAGATTGATTTGTTTTGGAATCGTTTCAACTTAAAGTGTTACGAAAATTTAACTTGCCGAATTACATGTAAAGTTACTCCAGTGGTGAATTACCTTCCTGCGATTTGATTCTTTACTTTTCTATAACTTACAAGTACTTTTTTTAAAATGTAACGTCAAACATTTATACTACAAGTTTTGTTCGAAACAATCAAGTGTGGCAACTACATGCGAGAGAAGGAATTGAGAATGGGCTGAGCTGCAACTGAAATAATTGAGAAACAGTTTTGTGACTACTATTTTCATTTCTATTTGCAAAGCGAAGTTCAGAACTATAAATTAAATAAATTATAAAATATAAAATTTGATGAAAGTGTGTTTAATAAAACAAAATAATAAAGTGTATAACGTTTAATGTGCGCGCAATTGAAGTTCGGTTAGTAAGTGCCACCGTGGTGTGATGGTAGCGTGCTCCGCCTACCACACCGAATGCCCTGGGTTCACACCCCGGGCAAAGCAACATCAAAATTTTGGAAATAAGGCTTTTTAATTAGAAGACAATTTTCTAAGCGAAGTCGGCCCTCGGCAGTGTTTGGCAAGCAATCCGAGTGTATTTCTGCCATGAAAAGCTCTCAGTGAAAACTCATCTGCCTCGCAGATGCCGTTCGGAGTCGGCATAAAACATGTAGGTCCCATCCGGCCAATTTGTAGGGAAAATCAAGAGAGCAGGACGCAAATTGGAAGAGAATCTCGGTCTAAAATCTCTTCGGAGGTTATTGGGCCTTACATTTATTGACAGAAATTTCGGTTGAATTGACCCATATTTCGGTTGATTTTACCAGTCTTTTCCTTTCAGTGCGTTTACTTCAAACTTTCCTTGAAGTCGTTCAGGTTTTTTTGTTGCTTATATTTTTAACCGTTATTGATAAGCCATTGATAATATGTTATTTATATTTATTCTCCTTTTTTGCCATTTTACAAGAAGGATTATCTTCAAATACCTTTGCTTGCCTGTAATGACTTGGTTTCTCATTTTAAGAGAGTCATAAATTTGCAGTCACTTAACTTATAAAAATACACGTAATAAAAGTCGAAATTTTTTCAAGAAGAGCACTGAGAAATCATCAAAGTAACATTGCTTACTGAGTATCGATACCTTGCATCGTTTCTGGAATTTTCGATAGTCCCTCAGTTTTTTCTGCTGCTATGCCAATTTTTAGTCATATTACATTGTTTGCATACTTTTAGGATGTGTATTACAAGAAAAGCAAAACTAATATACTCCGCGTTTCTCTTAAAAAAGAGACACGCAGAAATGTGCTCTTAGGCTGTGTATTGCAACCTCAAGTTGTTCTACAAAATAAGCAAAAAATATGCTTAAAGCTGTAGAAATGTCATTATCTCTCAATATAACCTAAATCTGTGCCTTTAGGACTCAGCTGCACTCGACGAACTTAAGTAAAACAGGGAATGGTTACGCTCGTTTGTAAAGTGGATTAAATCTATTCATTAAGAAAATAACAGCGTCTATCTTCAAAAAAAAATTTTTTTTTGCAAATGAAAAGAGACCTCACTTAATTTGAGCCTAAAAGTATGCTTTGAAGTGTTGAGATAACTACATCGGATTCTACAGATTTTTTCAGAAGCCCAAAAGCTTTTCCAATTTACTTTTCTCTTTACAATAATGCAGAGATACGATGTCTGATAAGGTCCCGCACGACTCGTTAAGCCCATAGGTTGCGATCTTGGCCTGCCTATAAGCTTTTTTGACCACATAGAAGTGAATTGATAAAATTTAGACCCGTTTATACGTTTGTTCGAAATCTGATCAAGTCCCAGGAAACCATCGTATACTCTTAAGATCAAAACTCGAATTTCCTTGCATACCAATCCTGTTGCTTGCCGCCACTGCTACCCGCGTTAGCCTTGATCCACACGATTGTTGAAGTTTACCTAATTCAGACTTGCACTACCTTTACGTTTATAAATTTTTTTCAATTGGAATATCCTCTTAGCCTACAGCAGGAGGGGAATCGCCTCAAGCTACACATTTTTTGACGAAAGACTTCAGCTGGTGCACGACTTCTTTGGAAGAAGATTTCGTAGTACGCCATTTGAGATATCTACTTTAAGGTGACCTACATTAAGTCTTCCTAATTTCATGATTCCTTTAATATACTTAATGTACGAGATATGGGCAATCTATTTGAGCTGAAAACAATGCATGAGAACACAGTGCAAGTGAACAAATCTTCTTCCTCCATCCAAACATGGTTATGAAAGTTTATGAATAGGCCGCATTAGTCGAAATTATTTCTTTATTAGATTTTAGAAAATTCTTTCGGTGCAACACGTTAAAAAATAACAAAAAGTATGAGCATTTTTAAGTATGCAATGCTCAATTACGTGTCACTCATTCGGAAGAAGGCATAGTGATAAACGTTGCCTACTTTCAGCAGAGCTTATATTATTTTAAGATTTCTTTCTGATTTTATAATTCTTTTAATATCCTTCAGGTACGAGGAAAGGGGAATCTATTTGAGCTATACACAAACCCTAAAGCACAATCCAAGCGAACAAGTCTTCTTATTACATTCAAACTTTGTAAGCCCATATGATAATCACCTATGAACCTAATGTACGATGATATTCTTTCTTGTTGCCAGAATATATATAACTGGCAGCGCAGATAGGCTTATTAATTCTTGTAACCGAATCTAGTGCCACAAGGCTCCAGCTTTTAGGCCATTTTACTTTTCTAGGTCATGAACAGGTCACGTTAGCTGAAATCGTTTCCTGATGTGTTCGAAAGTTTTTTCGGTGCTACGCAATAGTAATAATAAAGTCGTGAGCGCCTTCACGTATGCAATGCTTACTTAAGTGGCACTCATACTGGATGCAGGCTTTGTGCTAAACGTTGCTTGCTTTTAGGCGTAGCTTAAGTTATTTCTAAGATTTTTAAAATGGAGATATACCGCTAGAGATTGCGTTCGCTCAAATTTGAGTGAGTTCTTGTTCTGTGAAATGATTAAATGAAATAAATTTTCAAAATATTTTAAAAAATGTTTGGTTGAATTTTTTTTCATTTCATTACTTTACCAAACAACAGTACACTGCTGCCCTCATTCGAGTGCCATATTTCTTTAGGATGAACTGATAAAGGTTAAAAGAAAATTAATTAACCATTTAAATGCAGAAGCCATCCGGATTAGTATCAAACTACCATTTAGAACCACATATGTAAGGACTCGCTGCTTCTCTCTGTTATGAATGCCTTAGGACGTGTTACTGTAAAATTTCCCTGGCACTGGACTTTGAGAAATTTTTTTGGTGTAATACGTTTGCCTTAACAGCAAAGAAAACACATATGCGCCCTTAAGTATGCAATGCTATTGGATGCAGGCATTGTACTAAATATGACTGCATTTAGGCGCAGTATATATTATTGTAGTGTTTTTTGGAGGTGATATTTTACTAATAGATTTCTGGAATCCGAAATAATTAAAAAAAAATATGACACTCATAAAAGGGAAAACTGGTAGAGCTTTCTGAAATTAAAAATTCTCCTTTATAAGTGCTTAGGTGCAGAAACGACGCGGATAGCAGCAGACGAAGAGGAAGCAAATTCCGAAATTTTCGTGATAATTTAATAATTTCTAAGGCAAAAAGTAAAAAAAAACTAAAAAAAAGTAAAAAAATACAAAACTTTAAAAAAGTTGAAAATGGTACATATTTTATTTGCCCAAGAATTGAAAAAAAAGCACACACATTTTGAACAAGTGCTTTCGTTTTCCTCTCAGCATGTAAATATTTCCCATATTTTACCTTGCTAACACAAATATTAAATTTTTTCACATTTCGTGCATGTATGTGTATTAAAACTTGTTGAAACCACTCACCTAAATATCCAATTCGCAGCACACACACATTTGTAAATTCCAGCAGTATACACACACATATTCAAACACTCCGTGTACGACTCATCACTAACTGACCCACTCACACTAAAAGCACTCGACTGGTGAGCAACACAAATCTTTCAATTTACGTTTTCGATCTAAACACGACTGTTGCTGCCTTTTTCGCTTCGCCACAAACATACATTGATGATACACACATTTGTAGAATTTGCCACTCATACAAATTGATTTCGGTTACGGTGCGGTTTAATTTTTAAAATTTGTTTTCACAAATTTTTTGCTGTGCTTTGAATAACCTCTATCTTTTTGTTTTTATACTCAGTTGAGCAGAGCTCACAGAGTATATTAAGTTTGATTGGATAACGGTTGGTTGTACATATATAAAGGAATCGAGATAGATATAGACTTCCATATATCAAAATAATCAGGATCAAAAAAAATTTGATTGAGCCATGTCCGTCCGTCCGTCCGTCCGTCCGTCCGTCCGTTAACACGATAACTTGAGTAAATTTTGAGGTATCTTGATGAAATTTGGTATGTAGGTTCCTGAGCACTCATCTCAGATCGCTATTTAAAATGAACGATATCGGACTATAACCACGCCCACTTTTTCGATATCGAAAATTTCGAAAAATCGAAAAAGTGCGATATTTCATTACAAAAGACAGATAAAGCGACGAAACTTGGTAGATGAGTTGAACTTATGACGCAAAATATAAAATTAGTAAAATTTTGGACAATGGGCGTGGCACCGCCCACTTTTTAAAGAAGGTAATTTAAAATTTTGCAAGCTGTAATTTGGCAGTCGTTGAAGATATCATGATGTAATTTGGCAGGAACGTTACCCTTATTACTGTATGTACGCTTAATAAAAATTAGCAAAATCGGAGAAGGACCACGCCCACTTTTAAAAAAAAATTTTTTTAAAGTAAAATTTTAACAAAAAATTTAATATCTTTACAGTATATAAGTAAATTATGTCAAGATTCAACTCCAGTAATGATATGGTGCAACAAAATACAAAAATAAAAGAAAATTTAAAAATGGGCGTGGCTCCGCCCTTTTTCATTTAATTTGTCTAGGATACTTTTAATGCCATAAATCGAACAAAAATTAACCAATCCTTTTGAAATTTGGTAGGGGCATAGATTTTATGGCTTTAACTGTTTTCTGTGAAAATGGGCGAAATCGGTTGATGCCACGCCCAGTTTTTATACACAGTCGTCCGTCTGTCCTTCCGCATGGCCGTTAACACGATAACTTGAGCAAAAATCGATATATCTTTACTAAACTCAGTTAACGTACTTATCTGAACCCACTTTACCTTGGTATGAAAAATGAACGATATTGGACTATGACCACGCCCACTTTTTCGATATCGAAAATTGCGAAAAATGAAAAAAATGCCATAATTCTATACCAAATACGAAAAAAGGGGTGAAACATGGTAAGGTAATTGGATTGTTTTATTGACGCGAAATATAACTTTAGAAAAAACTTTATAAAATGGTTGTGACACCTACCATATTAAGTAGAAGAAAATGAAAAAGTTCTGCAGGGCGAAATAAAACACCCTTAAAATCTTGCCAGGTATTACATATATAAATAAATTAGCGGTATCCAACCGATAATGTTCTGGGTCACCCTAGTCCACATTTTGGTCGATATCTGGAAAACGCCTTCACATATACAACTACCACCACTCCCTTTTAAAACTCTCATTAATACCTTTATTTGATACCCATATCGTACAAACTCATTCTAGAGTCACCCCCTGGTCCACCTTTATGGCGATATCTCGAAAAGGCGTCCACCTATAGAACTAGCCCTACACCCTTTTAAAATACTCATTAACACCTTTCTTTTGATACCCATATTGTACAAACAAATTCTAGGGTCACCCCTGCTCCACCTTTATGGCGATATCTCGAAACGGCGTCCACCTATGGAACTAAGGAATACTCCCTTTTAAAATACTCATTATCACCTTTCTTTTGATGCCCATATTGTACAAACAAATTCTAGGGTCACCCCTGGTCCACCTTTATGGCGATATCTCGAAAATGCGACCACCTATACAACAACCACCACTCCCTTTAAAAACCCTCATTAATACCTTTAATTTGATACCCATATCGTACAAACACATTCTAGAGTCACCCCTGGTCCACCTTTGTGGCGATATTCCGAAAAGGTGTCCACCTATAGAACTAAGCCCCACACCCTTTTAAAATACTCATTAACATCTTTCTTTTGATACCCATATTGTACAAACAAATTCTAGGTTCACCCCTGGTCCACCTTTATGGCGATATCTCGAAACGGCGTCCACCTATGGAACTAAGGATTACTCCCTTTTAAAATGCTCATTAACACCTTTCTTTTGATACCCATATTGTACAAACAAATTCTAGGGTCACCCCTGGTCCACCTTTATGGCGATATCTCGAAACGGCGTCCACCTATGGAACTAAGGATTACTCCCTTTTAAAATACTCATTAACACCTTTCTTTTGATACCCATATTGTACAAACAAATTCTAGGGTCACCCCTGGTCCACCTTTATGGCGATATCTAGAAAAGGCGACCACCTATACAACAACCACCACTCCCTTTTAAAACCCTCATTAATACCTTTCATTTGATACCCATATAGTACAAACAAATTCTAGAGTCACCCGTGGTCCACCTTTATGGCGATATCTCGAAAAGGCGTCCACCTATAGAACTAAGGCCCACTCCCTCTTAAAATACTCATTAACACCTTTCCTTTGATACCCATATCGTACAAAATAAATTCTAGAGTCACCCCCTGGTCCACCTTTATGGCGATATTTCGAAAAGGCGTCCACCTATAGAACTAAGGCCCACTCCCTTTTAAAATTATCATTAACACATTTCATTTGATACCCATATTGTACAAACAAATTCTAGAGTCAGGCCTGGTCCACCTTTATGGCGATATCCCTAAATGGCGTCCATCTAAAGAACTATGACCCACTTTCTTTAAAATACTCTTTAATACCTTCCATTTGATACACATGTCATACAAACACATTCCAGGGTTACCCTAGGTTCTTTTTACAACATGGTGATTTTCCCTTTGTCTCCACAGCTCTCAACTGAGTATGTAATGTTCGGTTACACCCGAACTTAACCTTCCTTACTTGTTATCATTATTATTGTTATGATAAATTTTTTCTTAATTGAAAAAATGTTTAAATTATAACAGAAGAAAGAACAAGTAAGGAAGGCTAAGTTCGGGTGTAAACCGAACATTACATACTCAGTTGAGAGCTGTGGAGACAAAGTAAGGGAAAATCACCATGTTGTAAAAAGAACCTAGGGTAACCCTGGAATGTGTTTGTGTGACATGTGTATCAAATGGAAGGTATTAAAGAGTATTTTAAGAGGAAGTGGGCCATAGTTCTATAGGTGGACGCCTTTTCGGAATATCGTTATAAAAGTGGACCAGGGTTGACTCTAGAATGCGTTTGTACGATATGGGTATCAAAGAAAGGTGTTAATAAGTGTTTTAAAAGGGAGTGGGCCTTAGTTCTATGTGTGGACGCCCTTTCGGGATATCGCCATAAACGTGGACCACGGGTGACTCTAGAATGCATTTGTACTATATGGGTATCCAAAGAAAGGTGTTAATGAGTATTTTAAAAGGGCGTGGGCCTTAGTTCTATAGGTGGACGCCTTTTCGAGATATCGCCATAAAGGTGGACCAGGGCTGACTCTAGAATTTGTTTGTACGATATGGGTATCAAACGAAAGGTGTTAATAAGTGTTTTAAAAGGGAGTGGGCCTTAGTTCTATATGTACACGCCTTTTCGAGATATCGCCTTAAACGTGGATCAGGGGTGACTCTGGAATGCGTTTGTACAATATGGGTATCAAATGAAAGGTGTTAATGAGTATTTTAAAAGGACGTGGCCTTAGTTCTATAGGTGGACGCCTTTTCGAGATATCGCCATAAAGGTGGACCAGGGGTGACTCTAGCATTTGTTTGTACGATATGGGTATCAAAAGAAAGGTGTTAATGAGTATTTTAAAAGGGCGTGGGGCTTAGTTCTATAGGTGGATGTCTTTTCGAGATATCGCCATAAAGGTGGGCGAGGGTTGACTGTAGAATTTTTTTGTACGATATGGGTATCAAATGAAAGGTGTTAATGAGTACTTTAAAAATAGTGGGCCTTAGTTCTATATGTGGACACCTT
Source organism: Eurosta solidaginis (assembly GCA_029619165.1). Taxonomy (NCBI): domain Eukaryota; kingdom Metazoa; phylum Arthropoda; class Insecta; order Diptera; family Tephritidae; genus Eurosta; species Eurosta solidaginis. The sequence continues at coordinate 6,808 of JARSSU010037976.1, read as the reverse complement.
TTCGAGATATCGCCATAAACGTGGACCAGGGGTGACTCTAGAATGTGTTTGTACGATATGGATATCAAATTAAAGGTATTAATGAGGGTTTTAAAAGGGAGTGGCCCTTAGTTGTATATGTGAAAGCGTTTTCGAGATATCGGCCAAAATTTGGACCAGGGTGATCCTGAACATCATCTGTCGGGTACCGCTAATTTATTTATATATGTAATACCACGAACAGTATTCCATCCAAGATTCCAAGGGCTTTTGATTTCGCCCTGCAAAACTTTTTCATTTTCTTCTACTTAATATGGTAGGTGTCACACCCATTTTACCAAGTTTTTTTCTAAAGTAATATTTTGCGTCAATAGACCAATACAATTACCATGTTTCATCCCTTTTTTCGTATTTGTTATATAATTATGGTATTTTTTTCATTTTCGTAATTTTCGATATCGAAAAAGTGGGCGTGGTCATAGTCGGATTTCGGCCATTTTTTACACCAATACAAAGTGAGTACGTGAACTGAGTTTAGTAAAGATATATCGATTTTTGCTCAAGTTATCGTGTTAGCGGCCGAGCGGAAGGACAGACGGTCGACTGTGTATAAAAACTGGGCGTGGCTTCAACCGATTTCCCCCTTTTTCACAGAAAACAGTTATCGTCCTACAGTCTAAGCCTCTACCAAATTTCACAAGGATTGGTAAATTTTTGTTCGACTTATGGCATTAAAAGTATCCTAGACAAATTAAATGAAAAAGGGCGGAGCCACGCCCATTTTGAAATTTTCTTTTATTTTTGTATTTTGTTGCAACATATCATTACTGGAGTTGAATGTTGACATAATTTACTTATATACTTTAAAGATATTAACTTTTCTTTTAAAATTTGAATTAAAAAAAATTTTGTTTGAAAAGTGGGCGTGGTCGTTCTCCGATTTTGCTAATTTTTATTAAGCATACATGTAGTAATAGGAGTAACGTTCCTGCCAAATTTCATCATGATATCTTCAACGACTGCCAAATTACAGCTTGCAAAACTTCTAAATTACTTTCTTTTAAAAGTGGGTGGTGCCACGCCCATTGTCCAAAATTTTTCTAGTTTTCTATTCTGCGTCATAAGTTCAACTCACCTACCAAGTTTCATCGCTTAATCCGTATTTGGTAATGAATTATCGCACTTTTTCCATTTTTCGAAATTTTCGATATCGAAAAAGTGGGCGTGGTTATAGTCCGATATTGTTCATTTTAAATAGCGATCTGAGATGAGTGCCCAGGAACCTACATACCAAATTTCATCAAGGTACCTCAAAATTTACTCGAGTTATCGTGTTAACGGACAGACGGACGGACGGGCGGACATGGCTCAATCGAATTTTTTTTCGATACTGATGATTTTGATATATGGAAGTCTATATCTATCTCGATTCCTTTATACCTGTACAACCAACCGTTATCCAATCAAAGTTAATATACTCTGTGAGCTCTGCTCAACTGAGTATAAAAAATATCCCAGAGCACGGGGAAAAAAGTGTCAATAAAATATGACACTATGGCAGCATTGCCATCAAACAAGTCCAATTTTCACATCCATTCTGCAACAGATGTCGCAGTGTTGTGAATATCAATTGGCACGAACCAGAATAGATGTAGGATTAATGAAGACAAACAAAAAACCGCTGTGATGGCTGAATGGTTATAGCAGCGGCGCCTAAACGTTGCCGATGAAGGAGTTTAGCAGTTCCCGAAATGGATCTATACAACGAGCTTTGGCAGTTGTCTAAATTTTTTCTTTCTTCTATTCTAATTTAAAAAAATTTCAATTAAGAAAAAATTTATCATAACAATAATAATGATAAAAAATTATTGTTAGGCCTTGAGCTCGATTCGAACCCGCGATCTTAAAAAGTTTTTCTTTTTCAAAATAAAAAAAGTTATTACTTAAAAGCAAATTTTTTTACTTGAAAATAACATTTAAAAAAAAATATTTAATAAAAAACTAAAAAAAAATGAAAAGTAAAATTTTTGAATTTATTTAATAATTTGGGAAAAATTTAAACAACGTGACATCAGGACGGACAAGGCGACAGCTGTTTCGATTATACCTTGTAAATCTCTTCAAAGCCTTTTCTCCCGGGAGTGGGAGTCGAACTCGCACCCCTACGATAGTTGAAATGGTTGTAAACGCATTCAGCTACGTCATGCCTGTTGTGAAGTCTTTCCCAATTGCCTTCTTTATGCATATTTTAATCTTTTACACATTGCATACTTCGTATGCAATTATGTGTTAAAGCTATGCTTGGTACGGCGGTTTTCAAAGAAACTTTGGTTTTTGTTGTTGTTTTCGTTCTATTTATAGAACTACAACGAATTAACCAATTTTGTCTGTTTGTATGATTTTTAATAATCGGGGATTGCCCATATTGCTAAATGTATGAAAACATTTATTTGAAGCAATTTTTTAATTTTATAATTTATTTAATAATTTGGGAAAAATTTAAACAACGTGACATCAGGACGGACAAGGCGACAGCTGTTTCGATTATACCTTGTAAATCTCTTCAAAGCCTTTTCTCCCGGGAGTGGGAGTCGAACTCGCACCCCTACGATAGTTGAAATGGTTGTAAACGCATTCAGCTACGTCATGCCTGTTGTGAAGTCTTTCCCAATTGCCTTCTTTATGCATATTTTAATCTTTTACACAAAATTTTTGAGTTTGAAATAAGGATTCATCTAGAATGAAGTAAAATGAAGATTTTTTGTTATATGTTACATTTTGAGTTATTTAAAAAACTAAAAAGTTTTTGTTTTTCCAAAATAAAAAAAAATTACTTAAAAGCAAATTTTTTTACTTGCAAATAACATTAATCCGTAAATAATTTATTAAAAAAAAATATTTAATAAAATATTTAAAAAAAAATCGAAAATAAAGTTATTACATACTTAAAAGCATATTTTTTTACCTGGAAATAGCATTAGACCGTAAATATTTATTTATCAAAAAATATTCAAGAAAAAACTAAAAAAAAATGAAAAAAAAATTTTTGGAGTTTGAAATAAGGATTCGTCTAAAATGAAGTAAAATGAAGATAACAAAAACAATTTTTATTTTAGATATCTTTTTCCGGATGCCTTACAAAAGAAATATCAGAACAAAAATAGAAAAAAGTAAATGCGAGAAACCAAAATTTTTGTTTAGTATATCGTTCTTTAATTTACCGTAGCAACAATGCAACGAAACCTTACAAACACTTTTTCTTTAAAAATAAAGTTACGGTAAAAAAGTTGCGAAAATTAAATTTTTGTGTTTAAGGTAAGCCTTCGTGCAGAATGAAGCATAATAAAATAAAATTAACATACAAGTTTTTTCCTAGTTTCCGTACTGAAATTTCCGGATGAAAAGGGATAGCTTTAAAAATTAAAAACAAGTAAGGAAGGCTAAGTTCGGGTGTAACCGAACATTACATACTCAGTTGAGAGCTATAGAGACAAGATAAGGAAAATCACCATGTAGGAAAATGAACCTAGGGTAACCCTGGAATGTGGTTGTATGGCATGTGTATAAAATGGAAGGTATTAAAGAGTATTTTAAGAGAGAGTAGGCCATAGTTCTATGGATGGACGCCATTTAGGGATATCGCCATAAAGGTGGACCAGGGCTGACTCTAGAATGTGTTTGTACGATATGGGTATCAAATGAAAGGTGATAATGAGTACTTTAAAAGGGAATGGGCTTTAGTTCTATAGGTGAACGCCTTTTCGAGAAATCGCCATAAAGGTGGACCAGGGGTGACTCTAGAATATGTTTGTACGATATGGGTATCAAATGAAAGCTGTTAATGAATATTTTGAAAAGCAGTGATCCTTAGTTCCATAGGTGGACGCCGTTTCGAGATATCGCCATAAAGGTGGAACAGGGGTGTCTCTAGTTGTACGATATGGGAATCAAATGAACGGTGTTACTGAGAATTTTAAGAGGGAGTGGGCATTAGGTCTATAGGTGCACGCCTTTTCGAAATGTCGCCATTAGGGTGGGCCAGGGGTGACTCTAGAATGTGTTTGTATGATATGGGTATCAAATGAAAGATGGTAATGAGTATTTTAAAAGGGAGTAATCCTTAGTTCTATAGGTGGACGCCTTTTTGAGATATCGCCATAAAGGTGGACCAATGGTGACTCTAGAATGTTTGTACGATATGGGTATCAAACGAAAGGTGCTACTGAGCATTTTAAGAGGAAGTGGGCATGAGGTCTATAGGTGGACGCCTTTTCGAGGTATCGTCATTAGGGTGGGCCAGGGGTGACTCTAGAATGTGTTTGTACGATATGGGTATCAAACGAAAGGTGTTACTGATCATTTTAAGATGGAGTCGGCATTAGGTCTATAGGTGGACGCCTTTTCGAGATATCGCCATTAGGGTGAGCCAGGGGTGACTCTAGAATGTTTGTACGATATGGGTATCAAACGAAAGGTGTTACTGAGCATTTTAAGAGGGAGTGGGCATTAGGTCTATAGGTGGACGCCTTTTCGAGATATCGCCATTAGGGTGGGAAAGGGGTGACTCTAGAATGTTTTTGTACGATATGGGTATCAAATGAAAGGTGGTAATGAGTATTTTAAAAGGGAGTAATCCTTAGTTCTATAGGTGGACGCCTTTTCGAGATATCGCCATAAACGTGGACCAAGGGTGACTCTAGAATGTTTGTACGATATGGATATCAAACGAAAGGTGTTACTGAGCATTTTAAGAGGGAGTGGGCATTAGGTCTATAGGTAGACGCCTTTTCGAGATATCGCCATTAGGGTGGGCCAGGGGTGACTCTAGAATGTTTGTACGATATGGGTATCAAACGAAAGGTGTTACTGAGCATTTTAAGAGGGAGTGGGCATTAGGTCTATAGGTGGACGCCTTTTCGAGATATCGCCATTAGGGTGGGCCAGGGTGACTCTAGAATGTGTTTGTACGATATGGGTATCAAACGAAAGGTGGTAATGAGTATTTAAAAGGGAGTAATCCTTAGTTCTATAGGTGGACGCCTTTTCGAGATATCGCCATAAAGGTGGACCAAGGGTGACTCTACAATGTTTGTACGATATGGGTATCAAACGAAAGGTGTTACTGAGCATTTTAAGAGGGAGTGGGCATTAGGTCTATATGTGGACGCCTTTTCGAGATATCGCCATTAGGGTGGGCCAGGGGTGACTCTAGAATGTTTGTACGATATGGGTATCAAACGAAAGGTGTTACTGAGCATTTTAAGAGGGAGTGGGCATTAGGTCTATAGGTGGACGCCTTTTCGAGATATCGCCATTAGGGTGGGCCAGGGGTGACTCTAGAATGTTTGTACGATATGGGTATCAAACGAAAGGTGTTACTGAGCATTTTAAGAGGGAGTGGACATTAGGTATATAGGTGGTCGCCTTTTCGAGATATCGCCATTAGGGTGGGCCAGGGGTGACTCTAGAATGTTTGTACGATATGGGTATCAAACGAAAGGTATTACTGAGCATTTTAAAAGGGAGTGGGCATTAGGTCTATAGGTGGACGCCTTTTCGAGATATCGCCATTAGGGTGGGCCAGGGTGATTCTAGAATGTGTTTGTACGATATGGATATCAAATTAAAAGTATTAATGAGGGTTTTAAAAGCGAGTGGCCCTTAGATGTATATGTGAAGGCATTCTCGCGATATCGACCAAAATGTGGACCAGGTGATCCAGAAAATCATCTGTCGGGTACTGCTAATTTATTTATATATGCAATACCACTAACAGTATTCCTGCCAAGATTCCAAGGGCTGTTGATTTCGCCTTGTAGAACTTTTTCATTTTCTTCTACTTAATATGGTAGGTGTCACACCCATTTTACAAAGTTTTTTCCAAAGTTATATTTTGCGTCAATAAACCAATCCAGTTACCATGTTTCATCCCTTTTTTCGTAGTTGGTATAGAATTATGGCATTTTTTTCATTTTTCGTAATTTTCGATATCGATAAAGTGGGCGTGGTTATGGTCGGATTTCGGCCATTTTTTTATACCAAGATAAAGTGAGTTCAGATAAGTACGTGGGCTAAGTTTAGTAAAGATATATCGGTTTTTGCTCAAGTTATTGTGTTAACGGCCGAGCGGAAGGACAGACGGTGGACTGTGTATAAAAACTGGGCGTGGCTTCCACCGATTTCGCCCATTTTCACAGAGAACAGTTACCGTCACAGAATCTATGCTCCTACCAAATTTGAGAAGGATTGGTAAATTTTTGTTCGACTTATGGCATTAAACTAAATGAAAATGGGCGGAGCCACGCCCATTTTGAAATTTTCTTTTATTTTTGGATTTTGTTGCATCATATCATTACTGGAGTTGAATTTTGACTTAATTTACTTATATACAGTAAAGATATTAACTTTTTTGTTAAAATTTGAATTTAAAAAAAAATTTTTTTAAAAAGTGGGCGTGTTCTTCATCCAATTTTGCTAATTTTTATTTAGCACATATATAGTAATAGTAGTAACGTTCCTGCCAAATTTCATCATGATATCTTCAACGACTGCCAAATTACAGCTTGCAAAACTTTTAAATTACCTTCTTGTAAAAGTGGGCGGTGCCACGCCCATTGTCCAAAATCTTACTAGTTTTCTATTCTGCGTCATAACTTCAACCCATCTACCAAGTTTCATCGCTTTAACCGCCTTTGGCAATGAATTATCGCATTTTTTCGGTTTTTCGAAATTTTCGATATCGAAAAAGTGGGCGTGGTTATAGTCCGATATCGTTCATTTTAAATAGCGATCTGAGATGAGTGCTCAGGAACCTACATACCAAATTTCA